>LBNU01031286.1:57970-103313 GCA_014162995.1 Artemisia annua | reverse complement strand
AAAGATGGTCAAACACATAAACTTTCCATAAATGCATATTGATGAGATGTGACACTTTCTTTTTAAAGAAGTAAAAACTATGTTATGTTTAAAAGAAATGTAAAGTCTAGTTTATACAAGACTTAAAACTAAAGTGATGATTTACTTATAAGCTAAAGTTTGTACTTTGTCATTAACAAAACATAGCAAAGATTGTAAAATATAAATAACGTTTTTAGGCGATATTTGTATTAACATGTTGAACTTTATATAAAATTATTACATGTTACATTTATAAAATTGCATCATGCATATAAGAATGTTATTTTGGTATCTAATTTTTGTATTTCGGAGTGTTGAGTGTTAAATGTATTTGAATTATTATGTGATGGTTTTTTATTATAGTTACATTTATAAACTTAAAATTCGAACTCAAACATATTTGTTGAAAATTAAAATCTTACTTTAGAACATTTTGCCAACTTCAAGCTTTTATCTCTTTCTATATTTAATTTCGGATCAAAAGTTAAAAGAGTTGAAATATGGGACATCAAATTCTTGACATCCATACATTTATTGTGAAAAATTGCAATAAATTAAAGTACGCAGTTCACCGGAAATCAAAATACATATAGCTATAGTTATGAAAAATATATAAATGAAAAACATGTGTTCGCACAAAATTTAGTCACAGGGTACCCGCCGTCGCATCTCGCGGGTACCCTGCTAGTACTATATTAGGTGTGATGTTGATGTGCAAATTGTGTAGTCTTTATTTGAGTGTTATTCGCCTTTTCTTGAGATTTCCTGTGTGTTATAAGATATATTAGTTACTTGACAAAAGTTCAATGCAGAACAATAAATATATAAAGATCAAAGCACTCCATCTCAGCCATTGATCTATCTTCCATCATACGGTCCTGATTAAACATCCCCATTCAATTTGAACCAAAACTAGGGTAGTGTTGTAATTTTATAATTCTCACCTAACATCCCACACCACTCATGTCAGATAATCATTTACACACACTCTCTATATCTATCTCTCTCACCATACATTCATCTTCATCACATCTAAATTTTTTCAAACCCAATAATAACCAACTAAATACTTTGATTTTATGTGGTTTGGTGACGTGGATTCGCCGGAGAATCTACAGATCTACAATGCGCCATCGATGTCATGGCGGTGGTTCCGTGACGGTGATTCGCCGGAAAACGAGGTGCCAAAATAAGATGATCGATTTTGACTTTTAATGTTTGTACATTATGCAAATTGCAAACCATTTGTATTAAAAAGAAAATGGATATAGGATGGAATCTTGAAGGGAAAGGTAGAAAAGGACTGGGGCAGCACGTGACAATAAGAGTTTTTGTTTATGCATTGAAGATTGTACTTGGAATCAAGTCTCCAAGATTATCATTATCTTTACTTTGTTTTCTCTATTTGAGTGCGTCCAAGATATCATGTATATGATCCAACAACTTCAACAAAGCAAATACCTTTTTTGAACTTAACAAAGCAAATACCTAATGCATTATTAAATGGTTGTACCTTGATATATAAAAAGCTTGATATCAAGCTGCGAAATTATTGGCAATGACTAGTTAAGCGTCTATGGTTGTTCATGGTGTCTTCTTTAGACAAAACTAATTTTATTTGGATTGCACAAGCCACAAGGTATAAAACTCTAGTTGTATATGCAATTGATTTATTGTTGGAGATGTTTATGAGGTTTTGTTTCATTATTTTAGTGTAAATCATGCGTGATTTACATTATTTCACGAATTTGTTTCATGAATCACATGTGTTCCGTGTGTAAATCACATGTGATTAATCTCTGAATCACATGTGATTCATCTCTATATGTGATTTATCTCTAAAACATAATCACATATGATTTACACAAGAATCACATCTGATTTACACACGAATCACAAAAAATAGACATAATCACGTGTGATTTACTCATTTCTATATTAAAACCGGAATCACATATTTAAAAATCACATGTGATTTTAGCCGGCTCGCAATGCCAAGTCGGAAAACCAAAAAAAAAAAAAAAAAAAAAAATTACAAATCACATGTGATTTTACAAATCACGTGTGATTTTTACAAATCACGTGTGATTTTTCTGAACGTAAATTTTGAAAAAAAAAAATCGTCGAAAGTATATAGTAATGCACATCTATAGAAAGATAATTTAATTCTCGTCGCAATGGTATATTTTTTGTAGTTTTAAGATTTACCGTTTGAATGATATGCTATTTTTTAAAAAAAGGTGGAAAATGGGTTGTTACATAATTACATTCCTACCCTTCTTTTGTTATTTATTGATTTCATCTCTACCATTGAATAAGAGGATGATGGATGGTTGAGATCTTGTGGTTTGTTCTTAAGATATTAGTGGTTTGTTATAGATCTCACCTCTTAGTTACTTCAGTATCGTCTTGAATATTTAATTATATATTTAGTGATTTAAGATATCACTAAAGCCAAATTATGCAAAAACGGTTACATAAATTGTAAATAGTTAAAGAGTCGAGTTATTTAAAAAACCAAACATTTCTTACATATCAAGAGACTCATCCCCACCATCTATCTAAAAAGAAATTAATGGTTGAGATTAAAAGCATTTAATATTTCACCCATTTTTTATAATTTAAATATCTCTTAAACCGTTAATCGTTAAGCGAAAATAATTACACCATCGCGACGAGCATTTAATTTTCTTTCTATATGTCAACATGTGAAATATATCATAAAGTCATATACTTAGATAGTTGTTTTTTAAAAACCTAAATATATAGATGTGAAGAAAGATAATAAAGGCATTGAATGTATAAAAGTTAACTAGTTGGATACTTGTGCATAGCGGCGGCAAGAAAAATATAGTTATAATAGAAATATAATGAATGAATTGCTAATCCAATTCTCTCACAATTCCTTACCCGCTTAGTGAATTCGTTACACAACACTCCGAAAGTATATGCTTTTGTTGTATGTGTTTGTTTATGTTTCTCGTAACTTTCCCGTGATATTATTATTCTCACATAAAGACTCTCACAATTTTTTAACCGTCAAATACTCCTCCAAAAGTTATAATTTTGACGAATCAAGTTTGTATTGATTCAATAAAGGTTAAAGTTGTAAAATTTTGAATCAAAATAACCCAATAAAAATGCAAAAGCTAAAAACTTATAAAAATATATCAAAATTGATGTTGAATTAAAGAACCCAAAATTTAAAAAAAAATATATATAGTGAAATTAGATCATTAAAAAAATAAATATATCAAACGATATTTCAATTTGAAAATAAATGTGATTTTTTAGTTGATAAGTGATACATGTTACTCAATAATTGGAGCTCATTATCTTAATGTTTGATGGAGCCCACAAATTAAATGTTTTTTATAATAGTATAGATAGACTTAGTTAATGTATCAAATTTAAAAGATCAAAATACCATTTAACGAAGTATTTGTTTCAAACACTTTGAAAAGAGCAAATTGCAAAAATCGTCGTTGTGGTTTGGCCAAATTGCACGCATTTATGAGATTTTATTAATAGAAAGCTATACTTTATGATTATTACTTTTTCATAAGAAATAGTTTGATTCAGAGACGGAGATAGTGGGGAACCAGGGGTGCTCGGCCCCCTTCAATACGCCCCAATCGCTTTGCTATTTATCTTATAAAATTTAAGCATATGACTCAATTATAGGAAAATGCCCCCCCCCCCCCCCCAGCTTTATAAAGAATTAAAAAAGTTTGACATCGTTTAATATACAAGCTTTTCAATATACAAGCTTTTCCTCTAATATATTTTTATTAGTTGTCAATTTGTTTTTCTTATTAAAAACATAAATTTGTAAACCAATGTATGTGATCATTAAAACCTACAATTTAAAATTTTAGTTATATTATTTTGTTAGTTTGAGAAGAAAATTTTTTTGTCACCTTATACTAATTCCTGGCTCCGTCCCTGGCTTGATTTGTTTATAAATATGCTATTTTATAAATATCATTAAAAAAAATATTAATCAAATTTAATGCATACTATATATATTTAGAGAAAAGTTCAATGTAGACATTCTCTAAAGATCAAATGAATTAATCTATGCCATTCATTTTTTTTTATTCAAAACAAATAAAATAAACTTTCATTTTTTTTTCTTAAAATTAAATATCTCGTAAACCGTTAACTGTTACGCAAAACGAATCATACCATCGCGACAAGAATTAAATTATCTTTCTATAAAGTGGCACTTCTATATACTTTAGACGAACTTTTTTTTTCCTATTTTTTTTAGTTACGTCTAAAAAAATCACATGTGATTTATGAAATCACACATGTGATTTTTCCAAACTTAACTGAAAAAAAAATTAATAGAAAAGTTCGTCGAAAGTATATCGAAGTGCTCGTCTACTAAAAGATAAAAAAATACCCGTCGCGATGGTGTACTTTTTTCACTCGGCGATTTACCATACGCAAGATATTTTTATTTTTAAAAAGAGGTGGAAAGTGGTTTTTTTTTAATTAAAAAATGAGTGGCTATTATTGGTTCTTTAGATCTTTAGATTATTTTTGTACTACACTGATCTCAACTCTATATATTTATCATTTCAACTATATATATATAACATATCATTTGTAAAAAAAAGAAAAAAATCTATAAAACTTTTTTTATTAGAAGAAAATTAAAGGTTTCAACTAATTTTTGTCATGTTTCATTTTCAGTTGAATAATCGTATTTAAAAAAAATCAATTACATTTTATTTCTTTACGTTGTATACTTAAACGTTACCCGAAGCAGTTAACCAAAATATCGTAATTATAATTATTTGTCGCTATAAGCCCCGTCGCTATTTACGAGTAACAGTGTCTTTATGACATTTTATTAATGGAAAACTTTAGAAAATATTAAGTTACTACTCCGTACATAATGGTGTCTTTATTACAATAATTTATGACATTTATTAATAGAAAAATATACTTTATTACATGAATATAGTTTATATGTCTTCCACGTCTATATATATCTGAGACATAAAACTACACATAATATGCCGAAAAACACTTCATATAAATCAAACATGAATTTGATCATGTATGCTCTTTTTATTCTCACAGCCTTGTCATGCGGTTTTGCTGAAAGACCAAATGATTTTGCTAAAGCTAGGGTCTTTATCAAGACCAGTTATATTAAAGAAGGTATTTCGTTCCATCTCTATGGACATAAAGATTTTGGAAATCACACACTTGGTATAAATGAAGAGTTTGATTGGAAATTTCCAATAGCTCTTGACACACACGTTAAAGGGGATTTTTGGTTGGCAGAAAAGAAAAACGCAACTGTTGATATTTTTAAAATGGCGGTGTGGAAAATTTGTTACAATGGACGCCCATTTAGCACCCAACATTGTCATTGGAGGGTACATCCAGATGGATTCTATGTAAGTAAGTATAACAATCCGTTTCCTCAAGATTGGGTGTTCAGGATGGGATGGAAGGACTTGTAATTGCTTTTTATGTAAATCTAATCTAAATGTCAACTAAAGTTATCTTATAAGATGTCGAGTATCTTCCTTGAATGTGTCCTTGAAAGGCCTTTTAATGAAATAAAGCTTTTTCATTATTTGTATCTTTACTTGTATTTATCATCTTACTACATGTTCTTCATTATCAATTGATATATAAAAGTAAATGATAATATTTTAGATCTATAATGAGATGTTTTTTGGTCTAACTATGTGAGTGATTTATTTAAAAAATACTTGTGTTTTAAAGTTTGTTTTAATACATAGTATGATGTTAAGAACCTTTCAAAAACTAATACAGTAACATTTTTCTTAAATCTTTGTGTTTATCGAGATCTTGATTATACAACTTTGGTACGATACCCCTTTTTTTATCGTAGATTCACATACAATTATTTTTCAACAAAACACAAAGCGACAAAGATATAAAATTAAATGCATGAACATATATGTCATTCCACGCCTAGGCGGAAACGCAAGGTGTAACGGAAATGAATCGTCATACACATGGTTAAAATAAGTAGAGAACACACTAAATACAAAAAACTCCAAATGTTATGACGACACCTGACACAAGTAGAGTACTTGTATCATGGTTAGTCGAACCACAACTACATAGTCATAAAATAAATAAAGACAAAAATACACCGTTGGTCCCTAAACTTTTAAAAAATCATCGCGTGGTACCGAAACTTAGGAAAATCGTCGCCTGGAGTTCAAACCTTGGGTTTTTGAGGCCGCTTGCGTCCCTTGACCCATTTTGCCTCGGTCGACGTCCGTTTTGAGTTATAGTAACGAGGGCATAATAGACAACTCACATTTATACTATACCTTAGTTATTCAGCGTAACCCAACAGTGCACGTTAGGGAACGATCATGATTTTTCATATGCAACTTGAGCGTATCTTCCCTGATACGCTATTTAATTTTGCGCGCGAACCAATAAACCCACCCACCAAACCCATATACACACCATAATTACACAAACCCTTAACCAGACCATTACTTGAAAATCAAAAACCAAATCCAAACTCTCATTTCCAGAACTCAAAAAACCAACTCAAATTCCAACAATACCATGTCATTTGGAGCTAATGTTATCACTAATATGCCATATTATATTTGCATCATGCCAGATAACGTGATCACTAATATTATGAATCGTTTTCCAATAAAAGATGCGGTGAGGATCGATAGTTTAGCTAGAAACTAGAGGTTTAAGTGGACTTTGCTCACCGATGTCATAGTTGATAAGGATTTCTTTTATTACTTAACAAATAAGTTTGATGGAAGGCATGTAAGTAGACTGTTACTTCAACTGAAAGGTCCCATAAGAAGGTTTGTCTTCTCCATAGAGCCCAAAACGTTGTTTGAACAAGATGACTTGAATTATGAAGAGATTCATGATTGGATTTTGTTTTTGGCTCGACAAGGAATTAAGGAGCACATAATTAGAAACTGGTATAGTGAACCAGTTACGTTGCTAACCCAACTCTACTCTCGTATAGAGTTGAAACATCTGAAACTTCATTATTGTACTTTTCCTACTTTGGTATTTTTAGTAATTTTCCAAATCTATTGAACTTAGAATTGTGTTATGTCAATTTTCAAAGCGGTACAATTTGGGAGTTTATTGCTGGTTGTCCATTACTTGAGTCTCTTAAAATGAATTGTGCTACTACAAACGAGATGCGACTATTGGATATTGCAAAACTTAGGAATATGAAGAAGTTAGATTTGTCATTTAGTGTTTGGAACCAGGCGACGACAATCACAATTTCCAATATCTTTCACCTGACGAGTCTTCCAAAACTTGAGACCCTTACATTGGATTTTCAGGACTGCAAGGTAAGACCAATTTGAGTTTTACACTTCAAATTACAGAATGTTAAAGTAATCTCTAACACTTATGAAATGTTTTTTTAAAAGGCTATGAAATGTAAACTTTAAAACTTACGAAAAGTCGACCTTTTGTAGTTGTTGGCAGAAGGTAACTCATGGATGAATGTCCTTGTGACCTTTTTATCCCTCAAAACTCTTGAGTTATCCGGAGTGGATTTTGGGAATAATGTAATGGTATCATTCATCATTGAAATGATTTGTGGTTCATTAAGTGCAAAAATCGTCCTTATTTTGCACTGTTACGTGCACTTTTGGTCCTCCATCATTGCAAAAATCGTCCTTATTTTGCACTGTTACGTGCCCTTTTGGCTAAACCACAAGGACGATTTTTGCAATTTACTCATTTGAAAATTATTTTTTTCGTCCCAAATCAACAATTGCGTTTTCGTTTTGAGATGTATTAATTTAATTATACACTACTAAAAAGTAGGAAAGTTTGATCGAGTTTACTATATTACTTTTGATTGAAATTAGTATTACAAATGATAAAGAATATACAAATTAACTAATTAATTAAGCTCAAAACTGTTACTCCATCCGTCCCAAAATTATTGTCCAGTTTAAATTTTCAAAGTCAAACTGGTTCAACTTTGACTATAAATATATATATATTTTTATTATATAATATTTGATGAAAAATTATACTATTGAAAAGTACACTTAAAATCCAATCCATTTATATGTTTTGCATCAAATATTATATAACACCCACAAAAATATTTAAGGGCGAAATTGAAGAAGAAAAACTAAAAAAGTGAATAGTGAACAATAAATTTAGTACGGACGGAGTATTTAATTGTGTGTTTTTGTTTAAGGATAAACATTTTGAGAGGGAGTATCATATAAAGAGATGTATGTGGAGATTCGAAGTGATTTAGTCGTGGAAGTTTCAGTTTCCTTGAAATTTTCAATGTGTTTTTTCGTACATGTTACACAACCTTTTTAGGGCTTGTCATCTTTTTGTCTTCATGTTTTTTTTCTATCATTATCCATGTGGGTTTTTGGACATCAAACTTATTTTCTTGTATGATAGTTACCTTTTTGACAGGCTCGATGACCTCCACTATGAGATAACTTAAATATTTAAAGTTTAATGTTTACCACATACTTATCTCACTATTTGATACTTGTGGTTTATGTTCATCCATAATAATTTGCCATTATTAGATTAGTTTAATTCATTTTTGTCTTTTGCATATATACAAGGTCATGAAGGGTGCTAAAGAAAATCTCACATAATTTGGAAGAACTCAAGTTGCCAGTTAAGCGCTTATTGAATCAGACACTTTTGTGATAAAAGCACACGCTACCATTACATTTTCTCTCGCCAAGTCTGATGGTTGCATTTTTGGCGCAACCAATGGCATGCCATGATAAGAGCACACGATACTATTACATTCTCCCTCGCCAAATAACTAGCATATGCAAAATGATTATTATTATTTTTTTTAATCGGGTATTTTGACATGTGAAATTGGAGTTATGAGGGAGAGGGTTATTTTTGTGTGTGACAGTTAAAAAGTAAGAATGATGAGGCAGCACTAAGAAGACAACATAAAATTATTTTTTGACATGTCCTGATACATCATGCTCGAATGCCGGAGTAACTACCTTGCCATATTTCAAAATAACAAAGAAATGTTTTTATTGGTGTTTTTATTTACAACGAAATCATATTGCATCAATAATTGGAGTATCAAGTTTATTGACAAGGCATTACTTGTGGAGGTAATTGATTGTTGACTTCCCACGGATGATTCATGATAATAGTATATTTAATGTTTTACCACGCATATATGAGAATGGTAGATGCTTGTTCTTATGCTTTCACATTACCTCGTTCACACTACGTGTAAACTAATTACTAGCTCTTGGCAAAACAAATCCAGTTGAAGTGTTCAATGAAAAACACAGTTCGTGTTTGGTGTTTCTTTTATGCAAAGAAAGCAAACCATAACATAAAATGCCCTTACCCTTACACTTTTGAGTTTCGATTTGGAAAGAAAAAAAGAGGTGGAGAGAATATTGACAAATAATTATATTTCTGAGATTTTTTTTTTGAGAAAAGATGGAAAGAAATTATGCCAAATTCTTCCTTTCTAATCTAAATAATGCAGTACCATGACGTATCTGGAATAGTAGTAATTAGTGACGAAAAAAAAAAAAAAATTGTGCAGACCACGGAAGTTACTCCATCTCCCACGGTCCAAAGGCGGAAATATTAGGAATATTCTGAACCATTTATGAACATCACAACAAAAATGACAAACATTTATGGTTCCTATGTAAATAAGGAGCTGCGCGGCAGCTAAAAAATGCGAGTTTGATAAAATATAGAATAAAGATATACAAACAAAAACAAATCCTAATTAAAAGGCAGAATAAATGGGATTGAGAAGTAATACTAATCCCAGAACCCTTAATATAAGACCCAATCCTAGAAATACTAAAAGAAAATCATGTGTATTAGTCCAGGTAAATCCATTATTTTTTTTTGAACGACGGGTTAGTTGTTAGATGTTAGTTGTTAGTTGTTGGCTCGAGTTAGTGTCGCATCCTCGGGCAGAGATACCAACCGCGAGCCTCTTCTTAGGGGATAACCCCACTCCTATTCCCGATTCGTCTGATATCATTAGAGCTTGTGGTTCCCAAGTGAGGACTTTCCGGTCGGTCACCCAAACCGGTACTACTCTCACTTGGGCTTGCTTAACTACTTAAGCCTTTACCACTAGACCACAAGCCCCATGATAGCTAACGAGAGAAATTAGAATCAAAATAGAAGAGAAGGCCTTTCTTTCTCAAAGTCAACTTTATCCCTTCCCTTCTTGCTTTGATGATTTTGACGGACTTTTAGGCTTAATTTGTTTCATCTCTTCTCTTTACTTTCCAACTTGAGAACACGAAACTAAAAATTAAAGTTTTTTCCTTCTCCTTTTCTTTTCTCTTTTCTTTATCCTCTCCATTTCTTCTCTTTCCGTTTTACACTCGAGAGATGCCTCCCCCTTCCCTAAATACCTATAGCGTCTTCTCAGTTTAAGTCTGTATCGGTTTATAATGGTAAGCCATGTTAAATAAGTTACACACACATATTGCTGATAAATATGTCATCAGGTGAGCTTTTGTGAATAATAAAACGGTTTAAGGAATTACATACACTACTTCTTGTCTACTAATTAAACTTTAGCAAATATTTAAGAAGAATAAAAGGGTTTAATGATACCAAAAGGAAATTATTACGGAGTAATAAAAAGTTGGCTTTCATGTTTCTTCAACACGAGACACAAGAATTTTGTAACAGATTATATGAAGGGAGAAAATTTTAGTGATATGTTTCGTAAAGGATGTGCGTGGCACATTAGTTTGCGAACGGGTTCGTTGACAGTTTCGTGAAAGCATTTCTAAGAAAGTCATCAAAAATGATATAGAAAACTAAGAAGAAAAGCAAATTTCCGAACTATAACATGGTCATTCCTCCTACAACGTAACTTACAACTCCTAGTAACATGTCAACCATAGCCTAAATTAGAAGAGGCATTGCCGACATACCTTAATGAGAGCTTCTCATATCGAACATGGAGAAAAGAGACGTCTCTATCTGAATATGAGCATGTTTACCATTTTGGTTATTATGATTGAAGAACCCACAGTTAAAAATATGATAATTTAAATAGTAAAAGCATATATTCTTTTAGAGATTCTTCATGGATCTAGTGACCGGTGAATCACTGATCAAAGAGCGAGCTCCAGCCAGGTTTAATGATTTGGTAGGATCCCGTAGTGGCTGGTGAACCGCTTCTTCTTCCACAAAGGTTCACACAAAACCTTAGCTTGGATGGAATTGAACAAGATTTGGTGAATGGGTCAATTTTTTATTGATAAAGTAAAAGGAGGTTATTCATAGACCATCTCAGGTTTCATTACTTTTATTTCATTCTGTCTTCTCATTAAAAAGAGGAAGGATATCAAATGATCAATTCACCATTAAGAGCATTAAGCCCAAAAGGACTCGGTAGAACGGGCCAACCACTTTCCATTTTTGTAGGATATTAAATCCAAAAGACCATTATCAACGTGTAGTAGATTGGCCCGAGTACGTAATACAGTCAAGAAGAAATCCCATCAATGGGTACGGTAGAGGAGAAAGTGGCCGGCAACGGTGTAGACCTATAGCTATAAGGAGCGAGCAGCCATTAGGTATATACAACAAAACATCAAGAGGCATACAAAAGTAAAAACAAGTGAAACAATAGTAGAATTCTGCATCCATCTCGCCTTAAAAGAACCTACAGCAAGTTTTTGCACAGTATTCTACCCCTAATGCAGCATATAAAATAAGATCAAATCAAGCCATATGAATTGCTACAATGCCCACCATCCCCGGGCTTCTATCATATGTATAGTAGTACCAAAGGGCCTTTAAATCCAACTTTACATCCATGGAATTCAATAACTCATTCTACATTTACTACACAAAGTACAAGTATTTCAAACAATAAAAAAAAGTATCAGAACTGCTAACTGCATTTACCTTATCAAAGTTCTTCATTAGACTCGAAGCTCTCATAATATGGAGACTCATAAACATCTGCCGCCTCATTAGATTCGAAGCTCTCATAAACTGGAGATTCATGAGTGTCAGCCTCCTCAACAACTTCGGAGTTAACATCTTTGGAAGCTTCCGATATGTATGAACCAACGTAACCCATAACACTTTTGAGAAAAGAGCCCCCAATATCATTTTGTCCTCCAACTACTTCAGAGTTACCATCTTTGGAAGTTTCAGACATATATGAACCAACGTACCCCATAACACTTTTAAGTACAGAAGCCCCATATTCACTTTGATCTCCTACACTTTCCTTGGTTTGGTCAAACTGAGAAAAGTCAACCTTTTCTCCTACACTTTTCTCCGTTTGACCAGTAAGCAAGAAATGAACACCATTGACGATATCATACACCATTAGCCCAATCCTACCTCCAGCCCAACTCCCCAATTCACTTCCAACCAAATACCCAAATCTACCAAATCTTTCTTCCCCCAAGTATCCTATAAAATATGTTCCGAACAATGTTCCTGTGCCCCTTAGGAACCCTTCGGTAACCGTTCCTCCATAATAAATAGCTTCAAAGAAATCCCACCCGGAAGAAATAATAGGGCCTATGATTCGCTTGGCTTTTCGGGTTGCTTCTTTAGCAGCTTTGGCTCCATCTTTTTGGGCTTGTCTGGCAGCAGCTTGGGCTTCTAGCCCTTGTGAAATTGCATCGGCTATTGATGCTTCAATCGCTTTATTTCTTGCTAGCTCAACATGGAGTGTTCTTATGTTATAAGTATATAACTTCACGCCTTCTTTAACCACACATGCTAATGTTCCTGAACCCCCGTCTAAACAGTTGAAGATGGTGAATTTACCACTCTTGGATGAACCGGTTTCTCCAACTAGCAGTCTACATTTTTCAGCTATGAAAAAGAATATATGATATTTGTCAGAAATGAAGTTTCATGATAAATGGAGGTTGCAAGGATATTTTGACCCAGTTACGTAGGAATGGGTCGATTCAGGATTTGTTTCATCTATAACATGTCAAACAAGTGAAATCCAAAATATTAGCTAATGTGTAAATGAGTCAAACGGGTCGAAAGTTGCAAAAATTGAAGTTTTGATGTATTAAACTGCCAAAACCTAAATCATTGTATTGAAAAAGCTATGTTAGGTGCAAACAACCCTGAAGTGGCGACGCCAACCTCCTGAAAAGGGAGGGTTTTATCCAGTTTGAGTCTGTGTGGCGGTGGGTTCAAACCCCGTGGATTAGTCAGCCAAAAGGTCGGAAATCATGGTTACCAAAAAAAAAACACTATGTTATTAGAGAAATAGTAATGTTCTGTAAGTATACTTGACATCAATTATTCATTAACCACAACACAAAGTTTTTGGCTGGACCCGGCCCATTTTGACTGTTATGCAAGCCGCCCGTGCAACCCATCCTGTTTATTCACATCTAATAAATGCTACTCGAAAGTTATCATCCGACCCATCAGTATCAATACATATGGTTTGATCGGTCTTAACTTTTGAGTTATGCAAGAAACTGCAGTTGTGACGTAGTGAGGTACCAAGTGACCGCAGTGGCTGATGCGTTATAGTGAGCAAAAATTTAAAATTATAAGGGGTATAGACTATAGACCATGAAAAACAAGAGAAAATTCACAGAGTAAATTATTAATACATAACGAAAACACAAAGAATGGTTAAGCTTTATGATCTATTTGGCAGCATAGGACTTTCCACATGATTACATCCTCTATTAACTACTCTTTTATATTGCCTACTTTGACCCAAATGTCAAATATTAGTTCTCAAGTCCTATATTTTATGAATAATTGTATATCATTAAGATGTTTTCCCTATTTATAATGTTAACTCTACAGTTTAATATGATCACATTTGTCAGAATATGAAAAAACTCATATCGGTTTTGAAGTCGCATTCTACTATTCTGGTGTTCTAAGTTTTGATACTCCATCCAAAGTCGAGGTGCACACCTGATATTAGACAGAGGAAGTAATAAACTACTAAGCTAACGGAAACTTCCCTTATTACTTGCTCAGTTACCTGAAAACTATGTAGCGTAAACTTCTGTCCAATCAAATATCATAAGTTATATCCAAAGAAGATTTTATGAAACTGACATTCTTCTTAATATAGATCAAGACACTGTCACACTACAGCCACGGTTGATGTACTTAGAACCTCGAGAATTTTATTTACTATCAGGCATTTTTCCATAGTTTAGCTTTAAGTTAACTATCAATCATGTGACTACAAAGATCAGATTCATGTGACGACAATAGCATAGCTTTTTCAGTATGGTAGGGATACTAAAATTTGAACAGTTCCCCATATTTTAGCATACTACGTCAAGTCGAATACCAATCACACTGATGCATTTGAATAACAAACTAACATAAGGGCCAAGGTTTCATGTCATACACAAATATCATTTCAGTAGAAGGTCAACAGACGCTTATATTTATCTCAGGTTTCAACCAAAGGGAAGATAAAGCGTCCAATTAGCACTTCACTATCCAAATTCAGAAGCATGGAGGACACTCGAAGACTAGATTTTTATTTCCTTTTTTTTAATGATTAGAAAATGACTCACCTAAGGTGGACCAAAGGGATCAAGATCTATTGCATATACTGTTTTGCATGTTCCTAAGCAACAAAAATATCATGATAAGAAAAGGGACCGGCAATATAACTAAGCCAAACACAAATCAACCAAAATAGGAGTTGATGCAATATAGAATAAACGGCTTAAGGAAGACGATCTGCAATAGTGCAAGCGTACATATCCAGACAACAAATTGTTCGTACCAATTTTTTTTAGGAAACCAAGTAATTGGCCAACTGCCGGATCAAATAACAAACTCCCAATTAGTTACCCCATCTGTAACTAACTTAACCTCGCATCTAAGGATCCCCAAACACTAAAAGAAATAATACCTCAGCCTCCTCTATACTATCCCAAAATCTTCAACTTATTAGTTCAACCATAGTACTTCTCAAATGCAAGACCACCACTAAAGGGGTGTTTGTTTAAGCTTATATGTGAGCTTACGAGCTTATTTGATTTCGGCTTATATTTCACAAGCCCCAATTTTTCTGGCTTATTTTGTAAGCTTTTGGCTTACACAAGCTTATTATGTCGTAATAAGCTTATATTAGCTGACAAACATCAAAAAAAGCCAGAAAATTGAGGCTTATGAAATATAAGCCGAAACCAAATAAGCTCGTAAGCCCACATATAAGCTTAAACAAACACCCTCCAAGTGGGCTAGTGATTAGGCATGTGATGTCCTCACAAGAGGTGTAAGGGGGTGTTTGGGTTACCTTATTTATCTGGCTTATGGGCTTATTTGAATATGGAAAAGCCGATAAGCTCACTCTTTGGAGCTTATGACGTTATCACCTTCAGCTTATTGGGGTTATGAGGTTTTTCCATGTTGAAATAAGGCCATAAGCCAGATAAATAAGGTAATCCAAACACCCCCTAAGGAAAGGGTCGGAAACAGTCAAGGGTATACACCCCGCGTACATCTGAGTTAACGACTTGACATTTCTAATTGTAGCTACTAAACATTAAAAATAAAAAGGGTGATGTGATTAGTAGTAAGTACCTGTGAAACTGAGGATAATAACAGCAATAATAAAAACAATCAACTGTATTCTCTTTTTCTGGATATCCATAGACACACCTGTCTGTTTCTAGATGATGATGATGATATTTTTTTGATAATAATAACTAACCCAACCAACGGTTTTGTTTTGTTTTATTTAAGGGATGGGTGATTTTATGAATCTGTCAAGCAAGGTATCGAGGAATAGTCACGGGTTCAAGTCACAAAGATTCGTGATTTTTTTTTTTTTTTTTTTTATTTATTTATTTATTTATTTATATATATGAAGGGTTTTGCTAACAAGAACCCTATGGGTTGTGGTTAGACATTCCTTAATTAACAAATTATCATTAAATGAACTATTATATTCCATAATTATACATACTTAGTCATTTTAAATATGGAATGTGATGTCAAACATGGTATGTTTGGTGTTCATTAATGATTGATTTTTTAAATAAGGAATGTTTAACCACAACCCATAGGGTTGTTGTTAGCAAAACCCATATATGAATGGTGAATAATAAAATAGTCAAATGATGTTGGTCCCAAATGTTGTGCTACTTTCGATCGACAGGGAAATGATTTGCACACAATACATTTTGATTTGCACATTTAAATGTACAAACAGTTCAAACAAGATATATACACAGTACAATATGTTAATGCATAAGTTGGAATGTGCCAATCAAAATATTGAGTGTGCAAATCATTTCCCCTTCGATATTTTTTAAGTAATGTTGAATAACGGGATAGTTTTACTAGGGTGAATAAAAAAGTATGTGAAATTATTTCAGTTTGTTGTTCCAGTTTCATGCCAACAAGTCAACAACTATCGTTTTATACTAAAAGTAACAAATCTTCTTCCGGTTTTAAGATTTGCTTAATAATCACAATCATACCCCATGTGTTGTTACACGAAATGATAAACTAGTTTTTTTTGGAAGAAAATATTTTATTTGAGCAAAAGTAATTTCGAACTTAATGAATGAATTTATTTGACATGTAATACAATGTGATTCCTCATTGGTATCTTCTTTTTCTGGTTTTTATACTTATTTCATCTTTTATAAATGGCTAATGGTCTGAAAATGCATCAAACTTACCATATTTTTCTTTTGTATAATACAAACTTTTTTTTGCCAAAAAAAAAATAAAAATAAAAAATCAAATACTTTTTTAATTTTGCTATTATAGCCATAAATCTGACGTGATATGATCTAATCAAGTGTTAATTACATAAATCGTCCATATGGCTCTAAATAATTACACCATTTGAGGCTTGCATACTGCTCAATTGGATGTCACTGTAAGCTCGGATCACTAACTACTAACTCGCCGTTCGAAAGAAAGAAAATNAAAAAAAAAAAAAAAAAAAAGAAAGAAAGAAAATCGTTCTTAAGCCCTGTGACTCTAATAATTTGCACATGTCGTCCTTTCAAGAGTTAATTACATAAATTATCCATGTGGCTCTAAAAAATTACACTATTCATCGTTGAGTCAATTACATAAAAGACCCATGTGGCAATAACTTTCGTTTATTTTAAAGTTTTATCCATTTCTTTCTTTTAAAGTTTTCTTTCTTTCAAATATTTTTCCACATTTTTTTTATACCACATTATTATACTATACAAAAAAAATTTATACCACATTTTCTTTATTAAATATTTTGTCACATTTTTTATACCACATTTTTTTATAAAATCTTTAGCCACATTTTTATACCACATTTTTTTTATCAAATCTTTTGCCACATTTTTATTCCATATTTGTTTTTATCAAATATTTTGTCACACTTTTTATACCACTTTTTTTCATAAAAACTTTTGCCACATTTTTTATACCACCTTTTTTTTTATCAAATCTTTTGCCACATTTTTTATACCACACTTTTTTTTTATCAAATCTTTTGCCATATTTTCTTTACAATTTTTTTTTATCAAATCTTTTGCCATATTTTTTCACGTATAAAAATTTGCAACTCGATCACATAAAAAAATATGGCTCGAGTTACAAATTTTTATCTATCACGTATTGACGTATAAAAATCTTGATTCGATTCCACTCGATCACTCGTTTTTTTCTTCCACTATTTTTGCTTCGAACCACTCGATCAAATTTTTTTACAGAAGCAAAAAAGTGATCTATCACGTTACGTTTTTATGAACGGATAAAAATGTATAAAAAATGAAAGAAAAAGAACGGATAAAAACGTATACGTGATATATCACGTATACGTTTTTATGAAGCCCCGAGAGTATCGATCACGTATACATTCTTATCGAAAAACATGATCGATCACGTATATATTTTTATCAAAAAACATGATCGATCACGTATACGTTTTTATGAACGGAAAAAAATGTATACAAAAATGATAGAAAAAGAACGGATAAAAATGTATACGTGATCGATCACGTATAAAAAAAATTGATCACGTATAGAAAACGTATAAAAATGGAAGCAAAAAAAATTGATCGATTGGTATCGAAGAAAAAAAAATGTATAAAAATTGGAAGAAAAAATCGAGTAGTTTGGTATAAAATTAGTTTATACGTGATTGATAATCTCGGGGCTTCATAAAAAGGTATACGTGATTGATCATGTTTTTGCTTCGATAAAAATATATATGTGATCGAGCCAAATGAAATGGATAAAAGCGTGTTTTTTTATATTTCTAAAACTTTATATCGACCCAAAAGAAATGGATAAAAGTTTATATCGAGCCAAAAGAATAAAAAAAAGAAATGGATAAAAGTTTAGAGTAAATTACATAGATGGTCCCTGTGGTTTGCCCAAAGTTTCACCCACAATCTCTGAAAGTTAAAAGTTGCACGGATAGTCCCTATCTCTGAAAAGAATAACACTAATGGTCCCTTTTTTAACTGTCGTTAAGTGACTTCCGTTATAATTTACACGTTAGTCCCTTTTGGTTAAATATCGTTGCATCGTTTATCCTTTATAATAACGGCCGTTTATAACTTAAAGTTTTTCGAATTTTTCTTACGTTTTCATACGTTTTCATCCGTTTTTATACGTTTTCATACGTTTAATCCGTTTTCGTCCGTTTTATACGATTTTGTCCGTTTTTCTTACGTTTTCATCCGTTTTCATGCGTTTTTATACGTTTTCGCTCGTTTTTCTTACGTTATTGTCTGTTTTCCTACGTTTTCATCCATTTTTATCCGTTTGGGTCCATTTTTATACGTTTTCGCTTGTTTTTATACGTTTTCCTTTATTTTTCTTACATTTTCGTACGTTTTTATCCGTTTTTATATGTTTTCATACGTTTTTATATGTTTTTGTTCGTTTTTATACATTTTCTTACATTTTCATCGGTTATTTTTATGTTTTCATATGTTTTTCTCTGTTTCCTTCCGTTTTCATTCATTTTTATTCATTTTCGTCCGTTTTTATACGTTTTGGTCCATTTTTATACGTTTTCGTCCGTTTTATAAGTTTTTGCTCATTTTTCATCCATTTTGATCCGTTTTCATCTATTTTTATCCGTTTTCGTCCTTTTTTATATGTTTTTGTCCGTTTCTCTTATATTTTCATACGTTTTATCCATTTTTATGCGTTTTCGTTCGTTTTTCTTACGTTTTCATCTGTTTTAATACTTTTTATCCGCTTTTATACGTTTTCGCTCATTTTTCTTACGTTTCATACATTCGGTCCATTTTTATACATTTTCATTCGTTTTTATATGCTTTCATCCATTTTTCTTAAATTGTCATACACTTTTATCTATTTTTATACATTTTCGTCCGGTTTCATACGTTAACGGATTAAAATGTATAAAAATGGATGAAAACGTAAGGAAAACAGACAGAAACATAAGAAAACGTATAAAATGGATAAAAGCATAAGAAAAATGGAGCGAAAACATATAAAACGGACGAAAACATATAAAAATGGACCAAAACATATAAAAACAGACGAAAATGAATAAAAATGAATGAAAACGGAAGGAAACGGAGAAAAACATATGAAAACATAAAACTAACCGATGAAAATGTAAGAAAACGTATAAAAACGAGCGAAAACATATAAAAACGTATGAAACGTATAAAAACGGATAAAAACGTATGAAAATGTAAGAAAAATAAAGGAAAACGTATAAAAACAAGCGATAACGTATAAAAACGGACCCAAACGGATAAAAACGGATGAAAACGTAGGAAAACAGACAATAAGGTAAGAAAAACGAGCGTAAACGTATAAAAACGTATGAAAACGTAAGAAAANCGGACGAAAACAAAAGAAAACGTATGAAACGTATAAAAACGGATAAAAACGTATGAAAATGTAAGAAAAATAAAGGAAAACGTATAAAAACAAGCGATAACGTATAAAAACGGACCCAAACGGATAAAAACGGATGAAAACGTAGGAAAACAGACAATAAGGTAAGAAAAACGAGCGTAAACGTATAAAAACGTATGAAAACGTAAGAAAAATGGACGAAAACGGATTAAAACGCATGAAAACGTATAAAAACAGATGAAAACGTATGAAAACGTAAGAAAAATTCGAAAACTTTAAGTTATAAACGACCGTTATTATAAAGGATAAACGATGCAACGATATTTAACCAAAAAGGACTAACTTGTAAATTATAACGGAAGTCACTTAACGACAGTTAAAAAAGGGACCATTAGTGTTATTCTTTTCAGAGATAGGGACTATCCGTGCAACTTTTAACTTTCAGGGACTGTGGGTGAAACTTTAGGCAAACCATAAGGACCATCTATGTAATTTACTCAAAAGTTTATATACGTATTTTTGTTTTGCATTGGACGTGTATATCACCATTTTGAGATGAATGACAAATACGTATATATTATCACCATTGTTATAGATTACGTATTTTTGTTGTTTTCACAAAGAAAGAAAACAAAGAAATGGATAAAACTTTAATAGTAAGAAAAGTTATCACCACTGGACAAGCGTCCAGTGGTAATGTGTTTGTTTAGAAAATGCGGTTACCCAAGTTTGAGCCTTGCATGGGAAATTTTATTTATTTCTAGCTACAAAGACGACATGTGTAAATTTTCAGAGCCACTGAGACGATTTATGTAATTGACTCAAGGACGAATGGTGTAATTATTTAGAGCCACATGAATGATTTATGTAAATTTATGTAATTGACTCTTGAAAAAACAAAAATGCGTAAATTATTAGAGCCACAATGGACCTTTTATGTAATTGACTCAAGGACGAATGGTGTAATTGTTTAGATTTAGAGCCACAGAGACGATTTATGTAAGTTTATGTAATTAACTCTTGAGTAGATGATGCCACATCAAATTTATAGCTACAATAGCAAATTTAAGAAAGTATTTGAGTTTTTTAGGGGAAAAAAAGTTTGTAGCATATAGAAGGAAAAGGTGGCAAGTTTGATGCATTTTGAGACCATTAGCCCTTATAAATTATTGATAAATCTCAGGTTTCCATTTAGACCGCTCATCGAAGAATAGTTTTTAGTTATTACATTTTCCGTCTCAAAATAATTGTTTACCAAAAATAAAACCACGCAATTTAAGAAAAGCATCATCATAAACTTTTATTTATTTATTTTTAATAGCAGAATCATACTACCTAATAAAGCATTTAGGCATTTTAAGAAATACTTAAAATTTAGCATTATAAGTTCTTAAGCTAAAAGTATAACTAATTAAAACACATTTTCTGACATTAAATACAATTACAAGTTCTTAAGCTAAAAGTACAACTAATTAAAACACATTTTCTAACATTTAATAGAATCTTTAAATAGAATGCTTAAAATTCAGCATTACAAGTTCTTAAGCTAAAAGTACAACTAATTAAAATACATTTACTAACATTAAATACAACTAGACGAGTACCCGTGCATAGCAACGGGATTTCTTGCGGCAAACAATTGTACTTGTGATGTTATGGCTAAGTATTTCGTGTTACGTTTATACATAAAACGTAAAATAATTCAAATGTAAGTGAAAAATTTTTAACATACAATAATTCTAATTAAAGAAAAATTATTAAAATGTGTCAAATAACATGTTAAAACATTGATAGTACAAAAACAAAATCCCAGCTAAACAAAAACTTATACACAGTCGATCACTTAGATAAGATTTAAATATCTATTCTAGAACTCATGATTTTGCAGCTGGAAAGTTAATACTGTACTACAAGACTTGTGTACGCAAGAAGAATGTTTCTCAGATCACACGAGTACGTAGGACCCTTCTCAGCTCTCCTTTACCAACAAATATTGAAAATAAACCTGGTTCACAATGAACACACCCAACTGCAAAAACCAAAGGACTATAGAAACTTACTTAATGGCTTCTTCCCAATAACCAGACCAGCCACAAAAAGCATGAATACAAGTTTTTGATGGAGACATTTCCCCTCTTTTAACCCTCATCATTTTATACGGGCTTGGGACCGGCTGAGTCTACATGAGACCCAGGCAGATTTAAAAACTTGTAAACCCAAAAAAAAAACACCAATCAAAATAAAAAATAAAAAATAAAAAATAAATTAAAAAAAATTAAAAATTAAAAAAAAAATAAAAAAATTAAAAAATAAGAAAAATAAGAAAAAATAAAAAATAAAAAACAAAAAACAAAAAATAAAATAAAATCAAATAAATAAAAAAAGTATACAGTCTAACAGGTATACGCCTGTACCAAAAACAAATGGGAAACGATAAAAAGAGCAGCCAACTAAAGTTACTTATCAGAATCCCAAACTAACACCACGAATTCCTTGATTTGCGTTATTTACGTACCCAGGCCTAATTTCTTGAACCTACCAAATTTTAACCACACAATTCTGTCGTAGCAACCGAAATACAATCAAATGAAGTTAGTCGGAAGTTACCAACAACTCCCTGCATAAATTTGTGCACATAAGAGCCAACCTCCCGATGAATCTGCCATGACAGACAGATTCATGATCTACGATACCAAATAGCTTTGCAGTCTAATTTGAATCATCGCCTGCAAAACCATACCCATCCAATCCGCCAAGTTGCAACTAATACTGAACTATAATTAAAGGAAGAAGGTACCTTATGCAACAATATCTACTATCTAGTCATACTTTCTCCCACCTACAGAGCACAATAGCCAAACACATCCACCATAACAAATACATTTAAGTCGAAAATAAACTATAAGTTGAAATAGTGGGCGACACAAAAAGAACCTGAAAACCGTTACCATAACTCATATAAGGCGCACCCGTTAACAAACCCAATAAATCTAACATCACAAAGGGCAACCAAAGTGAAATCATATTGGAAACAATAAGTTACAAGAACCTGGCATCCATTGTCATCAACACTTTGAATACTGAACCTATGAAGCAACTTTAAGTGACGTTAACAGTATACCCAGACCTAATCCTTGAACCTACAAAACCTGAACCCCACAGTTCTGTTGGATAAACCGAATATTATTGAAAGAAAGCTGGTCATAATTTACCCGTTACCAACAATTCGCTGCATATATGTATATGCACATATGAACTAACCTTAAGTGACGATAACTGTATACACAGATCTAATTCTTGAACCTACAAAACCTGAACCCACAGTTCTGTTGGATAACTGAATATTTTTAAAAGAAAGTTGGTCATAATTTACCCGTTACCAACAAATCCCTGCATGTATATATGCACGTATGAACCAACCTCCTGATGAATCTGCGATGAAAACAGATATGCGATCCACCATAGCAAATAATCCAATATGACAGTAAAATATTGATTTATCACCTACAAAACCAGACTTAACCGATCTCTCGTGACAGATAGATGAGCAATCCATACTGAACTATGACCAAAAGATGGAATACCTTTTTTTTTCCGGCAATGTTTAGTCAAAGTTTCTCCACCTACAGACGAATAACCAAATGCATCTACCATAACAAATACCTTTAAGCCGAAAATGAACTATCACTTAAAATAGAAGGCGACACAAAAAGAACCTGAAAACCTTTCTCCTCTGGAAATAGTTAAGTCAAACTAATAATTGGGTACACCCGTTACCAAACCTAATAGAACAGCCATCACAAACTGAATTTATGAACCAGGTCAAGATATATTTGCAGTTAGAATGCGATTTATCACCTAACACAAAAGAAACGACAAGAACCTGAAATAGGACCCCCCGATTATCCATCTCTTATCACTCACTTTAGATACAATGAACATTAGCCTAAAAAGACAAAGAAGCACATGTGCAAGTAGGATTTGTTCCGGTCTACCACCAGAAGCTTAGTCCACAATAAAAAGGTAAGCATATAGTGCCACAGAACAACCTATCATGTAACGTGATATGAACTCGGTCTCGTGTATCATCATTAAAGTCCACAATAAACAACTTTCAGTTGATCCACTACACATCTATGCTTATGGGTAAAAATATCATATGTGCCTATAAAAATTATTCTTAAGAACAAATTAAACACAATAATGCCTAAGGTCAAACGTACAAGATACGATCCATTTCATTGTTTAATCACCACCAGAAAGTACTCATTTTGACTCGCAATAAATACCCGCTGTAACTCGTTACACTCCTCATTAATATAACCTATATCATTGTCATATTTTTAAATAGGCACTTCAAATATAGAGACACACAATGTGAAATCAATAAACAGTCATCATTTATTTTTTTGTACCTCGTTAATAATACCAATGGAAGCCTCAAACATGATCCAAAAAGTCTTAACCATCAAATAAGCCGACTTATGAAAAGACCCTGAGCAAATACTTATTTGGTTTAAAAGTAAGATGACCATTTATAGAAAATACTTATGAATAGTACAGGGTGTTAGTTAGGGAATGTTTGGATGTGCTTTTGTTGTTTGAGTGATTGACAAATTATGATCATTTGGTTTACAAGTAAGATGACCATTTACAACAAATTTTCTAAGTCAGTGCTATTACGACTATTTCTTAGCTAGTTATAACAGATTATTTTGACCCGTAAATAATCAAATATAACTATTCTATACAGTGCACATATGGTATATACAAACTGATTATTTGAGAGTAGAAAATGCAAAAAACATATAATCACTTTCAAACCACAATGTAAGATACCTCTTTAGAACAAATAAGCATCCATAACTGGCGTCAAATGTTTGATATCTTAAATAAAGACAAAGACTTTTACTATAAATATAGAGAAAGTAACCCCGCAAGAAATAAGAAGTAATCTATACCAGAAACATATACCATATCGAACCCGAAAAATTCTGCTCATTGTAATGATCTTCTGAGGACATCCATGTGTGTTTGTTGCTGTAAGCAGCTTGTCCAATTATCCTTTAAAATGATAACAAATGAGATTTTTATCATTATCAACATATATATATATATATATATATATATATATATATATATATATATATATATATATATATATATATATATATATATATAAAATCAAGCCTAATTGTTTAAATGTCTCAATTATCATCAAATAATTATGAAAAAAATTTATAGCTTTTATTCAAAGTTATAGGTAAAAAATCATACCCTCCTCCAAGTGGTACTTGCCGAACCAAATTATCGATTAATGATCCGCATTTTTCCTCAAAGTAAGCATCTTGCAGGGTCAATAATCTATGAAGCAAATAGTATTTCAAGGTTTAAAAAATCAGTCAACCCAAAAATAAAACTGTATGTAAAGTGTATAGCAATCAGAGCAATTCTTAAAGCTTTTGAATCAAATGAGACTTAAAGGTGATAAACTTTTGTTAGTAAGGTTGCATTTATGAGCAATAAATTTGGAATATCTTCTTGGTTGAATTAAAGTTATTAAGTGAGGTTACGGTGGAGGGGTCGGTGGTCATGTGCCTTCGTTGGTGGTGGGGTTACGGTGGTGGAGGCGTAATGGTGGCGGTAATCAGTTGGTGGTGATGGTATTAGAGAGAAAAGAGAAAGGGAGATTTGAGGATATGAGTGATTTGGGTTTTACATTATTAGGTTTACATTTATTAGGTTTCCAACTATTGATTCAGCAGGCCATTAAATTTTGAGGGGTAAAATCGGGATTGACAGAAAGTTCAGTTTTTTCACACTTCCACATTCCCCTTTGACCATTTTTCTTTTATAAGTAGTAAAGATACAAAGCACTGTTAATGTGGTCAAGATATTTAATGTAGTCAATTAGTTAACTGGTTAATGAATACAATTAATTCAGTTATTAAAACATGCTTTCATAAGAAATACAAATTATCAAGCATATTGTACAACCAACTTAAACACAATTGTTGCATTAAATTTCACTAATACAAATAAGAAAACACATTATACAAATATTCATGCCCGAACGGGCAACGGGCCAAACGTTTTCGAGCCCGAACGGGCACGGGCTAACGGGCTCGAGCCCGAACGGTTTACAACTCATAGCTATCACTTTTGTCTTTTGATGTCGTTAACATTTATTTTAGGGTACCCGCCGATGCAACGCACACGTACCCTACTAGTCTAATATATATAAAACAAAAAGTTGCCTAATGATGACGCAGCACGGAGAAAATCAATGATTGGTCCGCAATGCTGATGTCATTCACTCTAAAATCTGTGATTGGTCCACGTTGCAAGTGGTGCCACGTGGAAACCCTAACTCGTCCGCTTAGGTGGCACGATCGACCCCTATGTCGATGCCTACATATTAGGAAGAGTTGTATCGTGACACAATCTCTTCCTTATATAATCTCTATCCCAAACCCTAGCGTGATCCTATAAATACTCCCCGATATCTTCACCCATTCACGTTCATATTAGGTCAAAAAGCTGCATCCTTCCACCATCAATGGCGTCCAAAGGTCAGGCGTGTGCATTCATGCAGTTTTGTTTTATGATTTATACATATGAATGTAGATGACAACGGTATTTAGATGTTTTATCCTTTCGCTTACAGTTGTTTCGTTCATTCTGTCAATTTAGGTTTGTGTTTAGCATGCAAAGGTTTAGCTGTCTGCGTATTTGTAATGTTCTATGTTATGGTTTTCTAATTGTTTCTGAATTGTTTCATGCGTTTATTATTACTTCAGCAACAGTTGATTCGAATTCATCATTACCAGCCGCGAAGTCTAAAAAAGGTGCACCGTCTAAAGGTCAGACATGTAACAATTTTGTAGTGCGTGTTATTTGATCCGTTTATGTATTATCGTTTGTGTTATCGTTATATGATTTATTAGTTGTCTATGTGGTATGATAACAGCCAAAACTGTTAGCAAAATAGCTTTTACTTCATTATGTAATGTTGATCCTATGCTTGAAGACATTAAAATACAAGTAAGATGCATCAGTATGTAGCGTTCACATGCTCCTAATATGTCACATTCTCCTTGGAGCTTGGATTTTGTTGTTCAAGATGAACAGGTACTGTTGTTGGTAATTTGTTAACATGATAATAACTATGATTGTATGTTATCGATTTCATATGTTGTTTATAAGGGTAACCGGATACAATGCTCTGTAAAGAAGAATATCATGCATAAATACGAAGGCATTATTGAAGAAGGCAAATGTTATAGGATTTCTAATTTTGCTGTAGCAGATAATAGTGGCAAATTTCCATTGCTAGGCCATATGTATAAGATCGTGTTTTACAAAAATACCATATTAACTCGCATCAAGGATTTTGATGAGAATAGTATGGGATTTAAATTTGTAAGCATTGGTGAAATAAACTCCAAACAATTTAAAGATAATGACGTTGTTGGTATGTATCCATTGTTATTTTTTACATATTTTTTAAATGTTATTCATATATGAATTTTCATTGTAACATATAATTGTTTTGACTGTTTTTAATATAACAATTTACAGATGTAATTGGTACTATTGTTTCAATGGGTGATTTAATACCTTTTGGACTTAACAAATGTCGGCGAGTTGTGATGATAGAAGATCCAGAGTAAGATTATATTCAATATTATTCTGCAATTACAAGGTTTTTTTTTATTTTATTTTTTTTTTTTATTTTTTTTTTGTTAAAGACATCTTTAATATTAGCAAAAATATCGGTGATAGGTTGGAGTGTTGTTTTTTCAATGCAACGATAGATATGTTTGTTTCTTATGCTTCTAACAGGGAGAATGCTGGGCATGTGGTTTTGATCGTTCAACTAGCTAAAGTAAAATATTGGAAAGGTGAGATGGCGTGTGTTACAGGTAAAAAAATACTTTCAATATATGTGGTACATGTTTTTTAATGTTGTTGTTATGTAGACAATGTATCTGTTTCTCCTGCTATGAATGGTACCAAGATTTTTATCAATGCTGATTTACCTGAGGTTCGTTCGTTCAAAACAAGGTATGCTAACAATAACCATAAACGTATATATTGTTATATTCAATTGTCTTTGTGAAAGTTTGGGTTTTCTTAATGATATAACGTGTTTTATTATGGTTTTATATAATTTTTAGTTATCAGAAACGAGATGGATTTGATGAGTCGGCTCTTAAAATTGAAATTTTATCTCCAACAAAGACAATTCTTACTCCCGAAACATTCTTTAAAGGAGCTTCGCGAAAAAATGTTGGTGATATTCGTGATTCATTCAATGTAAGATTGTTATTTATATAAGTTAATAAAATTCATTGCATCATAAAAATTATTGTAAGAATCGTATATTTTAATATTTTGATTTTTTGCAGGAAGTTAATTGTGTTGTTTATGCAAAAATTCACAAAATCCAAAAAGAATTTGGTTGGTGTTATCCTGCTTGCAAACAGTGTAGTCGGATAGCCAAAGAAAGTGAATATTCTGACTTATCTGCATCTGCTGGATACGCCAAAAAGTCATGGCGATGTGATAGGCATGGAATGTTGAAATCTGTTACGCATAGGTAAATAAATTTAATGATTTGTATTAAACTTTTTCATACATGAATGCAGTTATTTATTAAATGAATGAATTCGTTTATCAATGTGTATTTATCAGATACAAGGTCATTGTTCGTGTTATAGATCATACTGGATCGGCTTCTTTGATTTTATTTGATAATATGATACAAAGGTTGTTGGATATACCGTGTGTTAAGCTTAAAGAACAGTATGATGACGATGATTTCCCAACAGAGTTGTTTATTCTCATTGGCAAAAAAATGTTGTTTCGCTTCTTATATTCTGAATTCAACATCAACAACAAAAATCATGTTTATCAAGTGAACATGATATCTGATGAGAAAGCAATGATTAAGAAGTTTAAAGAAGGTTTTGTTTATGAAGAGGTACATGTTTAGAAAATAAAATATTCAAAACAATATTTTCAAAATTGTTGTTATTATTATTCCACTAATTAAAATTCATATATGTTGTTGATTTAACAATTATAGGATAGCGATAAAGATAGTGATGAAGAATATGATGAAGACGCAACATGTGTTAATAATGCTAATACAACGGTTGATTCCACAAAATTAAGTGTGGATATTCCTGTGGTTAATGAGGTAAATTATTATCCTACATTTAATAATACAATTGTTTCTTTAATTGGTCTTTTTGTACGTAATTATTTATTATATCTGTAACGATTATGTATTTTGTAGGATGATGGTCGCAATGATAATGCTAATTCACATTTATCTACAATTTCAAGTTTTGGTTATCAAAAAGATCCTGAGGCTGTTCGTGTCATGCAAGATATTGAAGAAGAAGAAGATAATAGTAACTATGAAGAAGAAGAATTTGAAGAAGTTAATGATGATGATAATGACAATGGAGAATCGGGAGGAAGTAAGCGCAATGCTATCGACATTGATGATACGGATGATGGTGATTCTGAAGCTAAAAGAGCAAAACTTTGAATGGTTCAACACATGGTCGTGACGTAATAGATTTAATTTTGAATACATTTGTTGTGTTAGTTTATGTTTTCATCGATTATGGTTACTTTTATTTCGAATTTTTGATTTACACGATTCTGGTTTTGTTTATACGAGTAATTGTTACATTTATGTTTTTCCGTTTTTTTATTTTTAAGTTTTTTTAAAGAAAAAGAAAGAAACAAAAATTAAGAAAATAATCAACAAACTTTGCTTTAACTTATACAATTGAAAAGTGATAGATGTTGTTGTTTTTAAGGATTTTATTATAATGTAATTTTTGGGTTTTTTTATGTTTACGTATTGTTTATAATTACAAAATATGAAAACGATTTATGTTTGACAAAGTTAAATATGACTAAAATTCGTTTATTGTATGTGTATTGTTTTTAACAATATAAAAACGAACCAAATCTGTGATTAAAAGTTGTGACCTTTCAATGTAAACGTAGTGTCTTTTCATGGTCTATAAATACAAAAGTTTAACAAATAATTTCCATCATCTTCTTTATATTTGAAAATCGAATTTTACTCTAAATATTCTATGGCGTCTTCATCATCAAACGCTGCCTCCCAGAAAAATAAACGACCCAGAGACGATTCTATTCCTCCTATGCCTGATAAGTACAAGATTTTCGATATACCTCAGCATATATGGGATAAATGTCATTCTGGAGTTCATGGACCTTGAAAAACATAACAAGTCGGATGAGGAGGCGATATGGGACAAACAGAAGAAGATTGAAGATCGAAATACAAAAATAGAAGAAATACAAAAGGATATTGTCGATATCTATAAAAGGATTGAAAATAGTTCGTTTATTTAATAATGTTTCATTCAATTTATTATTGACAATGTTATTTATATGATGTAATAAATTATTTGAATGATTTATTTGTTATGTCTTTTATTTTATTGCATGTGCATGTTATCGAATTTATTAGCATTGATATTTAAAAATCTAATTATAATATTATGATGTTCCATACAATTTAGAGTTAGATGTTATCATAATCATTGGTGTCATAAGGTTATGATTTTGAATAAAATATAAAAGTCGATATTAGCTTAATTATTTTTAAGGAAAATATTTTTTGAATATAATGATAACTTTATTTCGTAGTATAATATGGATATGTTTGTTATATTGTAAAAAATATTTTATTGTTCAATAAACAAAGTTTCTTTTAATTTATGTGATCGAAAAGTGGTAGATGTTATTATTTTAAAAGATTTTATTATATTTGTAAAAAAATATGTTCTTTAAATTTACGAATTATATTTGTAATACATTATAAGATGTGTTTACATAACAGATATACACACATAATATATGATAAGCCTTAATGTTTCGATAACATATATGCTATTTTATGGTAATAGATACATTATTTTGATAAGATATATGCTATTTTATAGCAATATAAAATTTAATTAAATAAATTTTACAATAATATATAGAAAGAATATCCGCTATACATTTACGATTTGTAAATTACGAATATATTTCTAACAAAAAAAGAAAATACGTTCATAACATATATAAATACATAATATATGATATGGATTAATGTTTTGATAATATATGTACTATCTTATAGTAATAGATAATTTGTTTTTAACACAAACATGTTATTTTATAGTAATAGATAAATATGGAATACTTTATTTTTTACGTCTTTTATTTTGTTGCATGTGCATGTTATCGAATTTATTAGCATTGATATTTAAAAATCTAATTATAATATTATGATGTTCCATACAATTTAGAGTTAGATGTTATCATAATCATTGGTGTCATAAGGTTATGATTTTGAATAAAATATAAAAGTCGATATTAGCTTAATTATTTTTAAGGAAAATGTTTTTTGAATATAATGATAACTTTATTTCGTAGTATAATACAGATATGTTTGATATTTTGTAAAAAATATTTTATTGTTCAATAAACAAAGTTTCTTTTAATTTATGTGATCGAAAAGTGGTAGATGTTATTATTTTAAAAGATTTTATTATATTTGTAAAAAAATATGTTCTTTAAATTTATGAATTATATTTGTAATACATTATAAGATGTGTTTACATAACAGATATACACACATAATATATGATAAGTCTTAATGTTTCGATAACATATATGCTATATTATGGTAATAGATAAATTATTTTGATAAGATATATGCTATTTTATAGCAATATAAAATTTAATTAAATAAATTTTACAATAATATATATAAAGGATATCCGCTATACATTTATGATTTGTAAATTACGAATTATATTTCTAACAAAAAAAGAATATACGTTCATAACATATATAAATACATGATATATGATATGGCTTAATGTGTTGATAATATATGTACTATCTTATAGTAATAGGTAATTTGTTTTTAACACAAACATGTTATTTTATAGTAATAGATAAATATGGAATACTTTGGTCTATTTAAATTTAAAATATATTTGTTATTATATGTATGCATGATCTCAAAATTATCATAATGTTAATAAATTAAAGACTTATAGATATGTATTATTTTTTGAATAGATTTGTTATTCAAGTTAAACATAAAAATTAACGATATACACATCCAATCTAATACATAAATTAGGGTTTGTAAATTACATTTAATTAAAAAAAACTAATAATAATGCATAAATTATTTTGATAGTATATATGCTATCTTATAATAATAGATAAATATGCTATACATTGATATCTTTGAAACTATCAAATATTTATTAGGACACGCTAGGTTATAGAATATTCATCTTCTCACCATCTATAAAAACTCATTAAACTTAAAACATGGTTTACATTTATATCTCATTCACATCTTTGTTTAACAAAAAAACTTGCCAATGGGTCGTGAGTTTTTTCCCGCATCACAAATATCAAAAAAAGGCCCAAGAAGTGCTTCTCCACCCAAAAAACGTCGTCAAGTTCAGAAAGATGTCAAGGAGGTGTAAGGTATCTTCTACCAATAGTATTAATTTCTCAGCTAAGGAGAATAATAACATTGATGGAAGTAGAAAACCTAAGTGACACACAACGGGTATTGGAATGTAACCAGGCGATCGAATTATGGAAAAAAACATTTTTAGAATATCAAGAGAAGATAAATTCAGAAAGAGTCGGTCAAGCTGTAACGTATCTTCTACCAATAGTATTTATTTCTCAGTTAAGGAGAATAATAACAATGTTGGAAGCAGAAAACCTAACCGACGAACAACGAGTATTGGAATGTAAACAGGCGATCGAGCTACGAAGGAAAAAAACACTAGAGTACCGAGAGAAGATAAACGATGTTGAGAAACAAATTAATAGTTACAATTGTTCATAATTTCTTTTTGTACGTGGTAATATGTCTTAATGTGTGTTTGTTTGAATGCTTTTGTTAATGAATTAATGCATAATTTACTATAATTATGATTATCAAAACTGAATCTTTAGCATCAAGCCGTTATAGTCTCAAGTTTGTTTCCAACTTCTTTAAATTGAATCTTTAGCATCATAATAATGCCTTTGTTTGATTTTCACATGATGTAAATGTTTACGATATAAAAAAGTTTTTGTTTTTTTGTTTTGATAAGTTAATCACGTCCCATTTATTAAAATCGTTTGGTTGTAAATTTAATGTAATATGTTTACGATATATAATTTACACAACATTATATGATTTTCTAACGTTAACAAATGTGGTTTTAAAATCAACTATCAATCCATGGTTCCAAGAAGGATCCAAAGCCATTGATTGATACAAAAATTTTAGAGACATCACTAACAAACTATATTTACAATATAAGAATATATCCTATTCTTTTCATATTTTTTACATCTAATTTACATTCAAGTATTTTTTTTTCCAGAAAACGATATTTGTGTTTATGTTTATGTTTGTATTATGGTGTTTTGTATTATCTGTTTGTTCCATTAATTTGACATATATTTATCAAGGTTTATACAAATAGCTTCAATATTCATGCATGTATTGTCCGCTAATATACAATTAAATTTATTATTGAGTTTAATAAGGTTTACAAAATAAGAATTCCATTGTTAACAAAACTTCAAATAGTTATAACTTTGACATATTTTTATCGATATTGACTTACATAATTAGGTTTCTCTTATCAATGTTTCACAATGATAATTTCTATCATTTTATATGAATATGTTTAAAAAAGATACATATATCCTAAAATAAAATTTATACTAATTTTAGACCTTTTTAAATATTTTTTAATATAACTACTAATGTTATTCTTATGTTACATGAATATTTACTTGTAAATACATTTTATGATATATATCAGATGAGCATTTTTACAAAATTATGTCATTATATGCATATACAATGCATCTATAAAACACATTATATGTTGATTAAAAATATTCTTTAAGCTTAGGTATATAACAAATCTAATTATATCACATAAGTAAATTTTACTTGGAATTACACTTCTAAATTGTATGCTTATGTTTGAACAATGTCGTTTATTATATACAACTTTTTTTAAGGAAAAAAAAAAGAACCCCAACATATCTTCTAAATTTTAAATAAGTTGTAAACTATAAAGGATAAATTAGAATTTGTATGTTTAAACAATATACATGTATCCAATTAAGGGAAAAAGAACTTCATACAATTTAAACATGTATTGATATAGATTTAATATTTGTTAGTATTTTTTATAAAGATATTTATTTCCTAAATAAAAATTCTAACAAGCTTTATTATTTAATCGTATATTTATCAAACCTAGCCGATATATTTACAAGTTTTATTTTGGTAAATTACCACACTTATCTTCCACGTTTTGTACACATATTTTTAAAAAATATACATAATTCCTTAATTAAATTAGAATTTAATACTAGACCCTTTATATTCCAAACTTAGTGGTTAAATACATGTCAAAGTGATTTCAATCCAAATACCTACACACATTATCACATACTCTTAACTGTTTTTCGAAGGATATGTTGGGTTTAAAGCTAACTCTACTTCTGAGGTATCTCTACTGCTGGCAGACTACTCTACTGCTGTGACTCTACTGCTGGAAGGATACTGCTGTACTATCTCTGCTGCTTGATGATAAGTTTGTATACACGTCTTTATATTTATAGTAAAGATGTTTTGTAATATTCTATTGTATTAGAATATCTTTGTCTTGTGTAGGAAGTTGATGTAAGCCCGTAGGGTTCCTTGGTGTATAAAAGGTGATCCTAGGGTTAGACTAGAGTACGTATTATTCTAGTATTCATACACTTCAAGGTTGTAAAACCCTAGCACTATTCAGAGTGCTCGTATTAATTATATTGAAGTGTTTAAGGTGTGAATTACTTGTGTTCGTGTTCTTCTTAAGTTAATTATTATATTCCGCATAGTGATTAAGGTTACATACAAGTCAGCTTCTATACATTATTGTCTTGGTTTATCTAAGATAGTAATTCTAGATCAATTGCTCAACTGGGATCAACAAGTGGTATCAGAGCTTGTGATCTAGAAGCTGTGATCAAGAAGAACTCAACAAATTTACTTACTTTCTTTTCAACACAACTTTAAGCAATGGGTGATGAAACTCATATGGTGACTGCCTCCAAGGTTCCTATGCTGAAGCAAGGTGAGTACCAGTTATGGAAGATGAGAATAAGGCAATACATCCGCATGATTGACTACAAGATGTGGGATGCTATTATAAATGGTACTCAAACCACAGTGAATGTTGATGGTGCCTCCGTTTCTATCAAAGGCAAGGAAGCTGAAGATCAAAAGAAGTTGGAGATAAAGGCTCATAGTATTCTTTTAATGGGAATACCTAATGAATTTCAGCTTGACTTTGAAGAAATTGATACTGCTAAGGGGCTTATGGATGCTGTAGAAACAAGATTTGGTGGTAATGAGGCCACTAAGAAGGTCAAGAAGAATGCTTTGAAGCATCAGTTTGAGAACTTCATTGCTCTCAGTGAAGAAACTCTCGATGGTACTTATAACAGGCTTCAAAGGCTTGTGAGTCAGCTAAAGCTTTCTGGATACATCATCCCTCAGGAAGATGTAAATCTTAAATTTGTTAGAAGCCTTGCACCAGAATGGAGCATGCATACTGTTGTGTGGAGAAACAAGGATGACTTTGATACAATGAGCTTGGATGATCTATACAACAACTTGAAAGCTTATGAGCCTGAGTTGAGGGGTACATCAAATTCTTCTACATCAGCTGCTCAAAACATTGCTTTTGTTTCTGCTAAAAGTAATACTTCATCAGAAACTCACTCTGCTGCTTATGGAGTTTCTACTGCTAGCACTAGAAACTCTGCTGCTGGTTCTGAAAACTTGGCTACTGCAAGTGATGCTGCTCTCTGTGCATTCTTGGCTGATCTCACAACAGCAACACAAGTACTCAACCAAGATGCTGATCATATTGATGCTGATGATTTGGAAGAAATTGATATGAAGTGGCAAATGGCTATGCTAACCTTGAGAGCAAGAAAGTTTTTGAAGAGAACTGGAAAGCAAATCAAACTAAATCCACAGGGCAACTTGGGCTTTGACAAGTCAAAAATGGAGTGCTTCAACTGCAATAGGAAAGGTCATTTTGCTAGGGAATGCAGAGCTCCTAAGAAGGCTGGAGACCCTACCAAGAAGGCAGCAGAAGATTCAAAGCAAACTACTGCTTTGATGTCCTGTGATGGTTTGGGTGATTATGACTGGAGTGACATGGCACAAGAAGAACCAAACCATGGTTTGCTTGCAGTGACAGGGCATAACTTTGCTCTAATGGCTTATGCTTCTTCATCATCTGGCTCAGATTCTGAGGTATCTAATGAAACTAATGAATCTTCATGTTCTTTTAAATCATGTGCTGACACTTTAGAAGAACTTAAGGCTAGAAATGAGAGCTTAATAAAAGAAGTTGAGTTTCTAAAACTTGAAAACATTGGATACAAAGTAGGTATTGCAAATGTTGAAAAGAAACTTGAATATATGCAAGAACTTGAAATAGAATATGTTGATAGGCTTGATTTTCAGCGTGGTGAAATTGATATTAAAAATGCTGAAATAGAGATGTTTAAACGAAAGTTAGTTGAGTCTGAAAAAGCTAGGGAATTAGCAATTGAGGAAATGGATAAGCACATCATTAGAGTTGATAAACAAAAATATGCTACCTCTGTCCTTGATGGCACTGGTAAAAACATAATTGAATGTCAACTAATGAGAAATAAAAGTGGCATAGGATACAATGAGGTTCCACCTCCCATGAAGAGTGCATTTGCACCCCCTGGAAAGGAACTCTCATTTGTAGATGTTGAAGGGCTAATAAAAGAAGCAGGTGAATTTAGTAAGTCAATTACTAAAATACCAGAGGTTGAAAATTTAAATTCTGGTGCACCAATCATTGAAGATTGGGTGTCAGATTCTGAGGATGAATTAGATGAGTCAACCACTAGTTCAACACAGTGTGCTAAAAAGGAGGAAATTCCTCAAGTTGTTAAGCATAAAATTAATCAGGATAAGTTCCTAAAACCTGTGTTAGGTCATGCTTTGTCTAAAAGGGTTGTTGAGTACAAAGAAGTACCTAGAGATCAAATGAAAAGGTTTAATAACAAGCCTAGGGGAAATCAGAGAAATTTTAATGGTTTAGTCTCAAACAGATTAGGCAATGAATTTCATCTTAATAGGAAGGCATGTTATAATTGTGGTAGTTTTGAGCATCTTATTGCTAACTGTGCTAACTATCAAAAACCTGTTTGGAATCAACATTCAAGAGTGAATCATCAAAATTTTTCAAAAAGAGATCACTCACCTGCTAAAAGAAATATGGTTCCAAGAGCAGTACTGTTGAGATCTGGTGCTACTAGAACAATTGTTACTGCTCAACCAAAAAGGCCTTTTCAAAATAAAACAACTGGGTCTACTGCTACTTCAAGAGTAAACTCTGCTGCTTAGGCAGGTTACTCTAATGCTATGTCTAAGAACCTACCAAACACAGTTGTTGGGCATCATTTTTATGCTGTAAAGGCCTCAGCTTGTTGGAGTTGGAAACCAAAATCAAATGTTTTAACTAAAGTTTCCAACAACAACAGTGCATCAATGAATCTCACTAAATACAATTATGTTGATGCACAAGGCAGATCCAAGTCAGTAATGGCTTGGGTCAAAAAGAGAAACTAATTTCTCTATTCTGTGTGCAGGGTAATCTACAAGATAAGCTAAAAGATCAAGGTATTATAGATAGTGGATGCTCTGGACACATGACTGGTGACATTTCCCAACTTGAAGATTTTGTGCCTATTGATGACCTTCAACTTTGAAAATTGACATATTTGGTCCCCGGTGTTTTAAAAATGAGAAATTTACATTTATGGTCCTTGGGTTATTGAAGCTTGAAAAGTTTAATCCTTATGGTATCTTTGGAAAAGTTTCAATTTCAGCCCCTATAGTTTCAGATTATTACACTTTTGGTCCTTGTGATTTATAACTAAACAAACAAACAGGCCCATGTGTAATAACTTAACCCAAAACAAACAAACCCATTAATCCTATCTCTAACCCACTACCCCTAACCCTTGGCCCAAAACACAACCCACGGCCCAACCATAAACCCAAAAACCCCACTACCCGTTTAATAACCCCCTGAGTTATAAAACTCAGTCAAACCCTCCCTTAACCTTTCCTTCCCTCCACCATTACCACCCCTTAATTCCAGGGTGATTTGTCCTCCCCAACCTCACCTCCAGCCACTCCCTCATCTTTCTTGTTCCCCCCAGTACACCCCAACATTTATTATCCCACCTGCACTACCTAACCCACTCCCAATTGCTTATAAACAATTTCCCGCCAAAATAACTTGAACGGCCAAGATGAAAAGCAAGCATCCAACGGTCACAAAGAGCTGTAGGAAAGACAGAGAAAGACCCCAAGGGTTATAAAAGTGAAGAAAAAAGAAGAGAGGAGGAGTTAGTGAGGAGTAGTAGTTTTAGTTAGCTAGTAGTAGATTGTAGTGTAGTTTAGATATCGTTTTCATAAATTTTCCACCTTCAGTGTAATTTTAAGCTTCTAATTTGTAATCCTAGTAATTTCAGTGTATTTGAAACCTAATTTAATCAGTATTTCAAGCTCTTGTTGTTAAATTCAGTCTTTGCCATTTTTATTTAAAATCTCATTGTAGCTCTAAAATTGTTGAAAGTCTTTGTTTATTGATCCTTTCAAGTTGTTTTGGCATGTTATAGAGCTTTTATAAGCTCTGTAAGCAATTAACTCAAGTTTCATTTAAATATCAAAAATACTAAAAAATCACTAAAAATAGATAGAAATTCAAAAATCAGTTCATAGGATGAATGAAGCATGGAGCATGGTAAAACAAGGATGGCCAGGGGATAGTTGCTTTTTGGTAAGCTATAGGATGTGAATTTGGTCCCAGGTTCTTTGATCTCAGCTGAAAAACAGTTAGTAAGCCTAGTTTTCCATTTTTGCAAGATTACTGTAGACTAGCTTATAACCTGCTTATCTTTGTGCTTTTGTGCCATTTTGGTGTTAGTTAGTTGATATGTGGCTTAAAATCATCTTCTTGTTCATTAGAATCCTTGGTTGCTAAATTTCTCATTTCATCTGTCAAATTAGCATTTTGTAGATTATTGGTGTTTTGTTGTTATTGTTGATATTTAAGTGTTCATTTTAGCTTATTTTATCATATTATAATCATCTGAATCAGTTGTGTGGTCATAATTAGTCTCATGTGTTGAAAACCTCAAAATCAGTGGAAATAAGGGTTGTTTGGTTCAGGGGAATTCACTGAGTTCCAGTGAGTTTTGGTTGTTGTTTCTAGTTGCACATGTTACTTTAGCTGTATTTAGGTCATTTTAGTCTTAAAATCTAGTGGTCCTTTGCTTGAAAGTCAAAATCACTTTTGGGTTTATCTTGCTAGCTCACTGATTGAAATTGTGGATTCCATATCCTTGCAAATCTGTTCATAAGTAGTAGTAATTGCTTAATTTAGGTTCCCTTTAACTTATTACACCATAATAAGTCACTAGGATCAGATCTAAACTCACAAAAGTCAACATAGCATGTTCATAAAAAAGTCAAAGTTTTTAGAAAAAAGTTTTTGAATAAACCTTGGAATTCTCTGTAGGTCTGAATATTAGGAATTTGGATTAGTGCTCTTGGATTATCAATATTTGGCTGGTCATCTTGCTATAGTATTTTTCTTGAATTTTTTTGGCTTCTTTAACTGCTTATTTGGGGCTTATCTTTTGTACTGTTTTGCCCTGCACCCAGGGGAATTCCAGTTTGAGCCTCTTTTCATGAGCTTGTCATTTGCTCATTAGTTAAAATTAGCTTTAGGTTTTTATTGTTTTTAGAAGCCCTTCTGGCTGGCTACAAGCCCATGTGCTTATTTCCCATTTTACTGCTTATATATCTGCTTATTGGTGGCCTTACATGTTGAACCATCAAGCTCACTACACTGATAAGTCAGTGTAGGTGAGCAAATTCATAAGCTCATTGTGAGCTTGTCTGTGGGTCCCAGAGTGAGCTTGTGGGTTCTTTGAGAAGCCCACATAGCTGGCTTGTGGATTCCAGCCTCACTTTTGGCTTAAGCCCTTTTGCCTTAGCTTAATTTTGCCCAACAAATCTGTCCCAAATCTGTTTGTTTTCTGAATTTTGCTAAGTGCTTATTTTCTTATTTGGGCTTATCCTGAATTCTTGTTTGGGTGTTTTAAGCTGTTTTGAGCTCAGGGAAGTTGTTAGAACTGTCCTTGAGCCTTTGGCAACTTTTTATTCCAAGTGCTTATTTCATTTTGCTTTTTGTCCAATTTGCTTATATCAGCTTCTTTAGCAGTAAACTTATTTTTCTTAAGTCCCTAATATTATTTTAGATTTTTAGGACAAGTTTCAGAATTTTATTTATCCCTTTAGTATTTTTAATAAATCAAAAAATAGTCTTAGTAATTATTAAATAGTAAATAATTAATATTAATTAGACAAATAGTGTAATAATTATATTTTCAGTTTCAAAAATTGTTTTATAATATTTTAGATTTTTCAAAATTATAATTTCTCATTTTTAGCTTTGTTTCATAATTTCTTATTAGTTAGTGTTTTATTAAATAGTTTAAAATAGTTTTTAATAGTAATTAAATAAATAGTTAAATAAATTATTTTAATTTTCCATTAATTTTCTTTTAATTTTAGGATTCCAAAAATATAATTTTCACATCCGTGGGAGTTGTATTGGACGGAATTCACTTTTTATTTTGTACGTTTACGTTTTATTTTATTTAACTTTCGCGTTTTTAGATTTTAAACGTTTTTAAGTCATTTCCTTTTACGTACTTGTTCATATAGCTTGTTTAAGCTAATTTGTCTTACATTCCTTAGTTCACTCACTAGATCCTTTTCTGTCCAAATTCACCCGATCACAAATCCGTTTTTGATACCATTCACACCTCGTCGGGACATAACGACCTGGGGATATTCTATACTCCTTGGATCATTGCATTGAGCCCTAAATGGCTTGACTTTTGTTGACCAAATCCTTGGTTGACTTTAGTTGACCGTTTCTGGGCCAATCAAAAAGAACCTGAAAACCTTTCTCCTCTGGAAACAGTTAAGTCAAACTAATAATTGGGTACACCCGTTACCAAACCTAATAGAACAACCATCACAAACTGAAGTTATGAACCAGGTCAAGATATATTTGCAGTTAGAATGCGATTTATCACCTAACACAAAAGAAACGACAAGAACCTGAAATAGGACCCCCCGATTATCCATCTCTTATCACTCACTTTAGATACAATGTCCATTAGCCTAAAAAGACAAAGAAGCACATGTGCAAGTAAGATTTGTTTCGGTCTACCACCAGAAGCTTAGTCCACAATAAAAAAGGTAAGCATATAGTGCCACAAAACAACCTATCATGTAACGTGATATGAACTCGGTCTCGTGTATCATCAGTTAAAGTCCACAATAAACAACTTTCAGTTGATCCACTACACATCTATGCTTATGGGTAAAAATATCATATGTGCCTATAAAAATTATTCTTAAGAACAAATTAAACACAATAATGCCTAAGGTCAAACGTACAAGATACGATCCATTTCATTGTTTAATCACCACCAGAAAGTACTAATTTTGACTCACAATAAATACCCGTTGTAACTCATTACACTCCTCATTAATATAACCTATATCATTGTCATATTTTTAAATAGGCACTTCAAATATAGAGACACACAATGTGAAATCAATAAACAGTCATCATTTATTTTTTTGTACCTCGTTAATAATACCAATGGAAGCCTCAAACATGATCCAAAAAGTCTTAACCATCAAATAAGCCGACTTATGAATAAGACCCTGAAAAAATACTTATTTGGTTTACAAGTAAGATGACCATTTACAGAAAATACTTATGAATAGTACAGGGTGTTAGTTAGGGAATGTTTGGATGTGCTTTTGTTGTTTGAGTGATTGACAAATTATGATAATTTGGTTTACAAGTAAGATGACCATTTACAACAAATTTTCTAAGTCAGTGCTATTACGACTATTTCTTAGCTAGTTATAACAGATTATTTTGACCCGTAAATAATCAAATATAACTATTCTATACAGTGCACAGATGGTATATACAAACTGATTATTTGAGAGTAGAAAATGCAAAAAACATATAATCACTTTCAAACCACAATGTAAGATACCTCTTTAGAACAAATAAGCATCCATAACTGGCGTCAAATGTTTGATATCTTAAATAAAGACGAACACTTTTACTATAAATATAGAGAAAGTAACCCCGCAAGAAATAAGAAGTAATCTATACCAGAAACATATACCATATCGAACCCGAAAAATTCTGCTCATTGTAATGATCTTCTGAGGACATCCATGTGTGTTTGTTGTTGTAAGAAGCTTGTCCAATTATCCTTTAAAATGATAACAAATGAGATTTTTATCATTATCAACATATATATATAAAAAAAAGCAAGCCTAATTGTTTAAATGTCTCAATTATCATCAAATAATTATGAAAAAAATTTATAGCTTTTATTCATAGTTATAGGTAAAAAATCATACCCTCCTCCAAGTGGTACTTGCCGAACCAAATTATCGATTAATGATCCGCATTTTTCCTCAAAGTAAGCATCTTGCAGGGTCAATAATCTATGAAGCAAATAGTATTTCAAGGTTTAAAAAATCAGTCAACCCAAAACTAAAACTGTATGTAAAGTGTATAGCAATCAGAGCAGTTCTTGAAGCTTTTGAATCAAATGAGACTTAAAGGTGATAAACTTTTGTTAGTAAGGTTGAATTTATGAGCAATAAATTTGGAATATCTTCTTGGTTGAATTAAAGTTATTAAGTGAGGTTACGGTGGAGGGGTCGGTGGTCGTGTGCCTTCGTTGGTGGGGTTACGGTGGTGGATGCGTAATGGTGGCGGTAATCAGTTGGTGGTGATGGTATTAGAGAGAAAAGAGAAAGGGAGATTTGAGGATATGAGTGATTTGGGGTTTACATTATTAGGTTTACATTTATTAGGTTTCCAACTATTGATTTAGCAGGCCATTAAATTTTGAGGGGTAAAATCGGGATTGACAGAAAGTTCAGTTTTTTCACACTTCCACATTCCCCTTTGACCATTTTTCTTTTATAACTCAGTAGTAACAAACAAATTAGGCTCAAACAAGTTTTAGTCCAAACAGGTTGTTTTGCGAGTATGAGTCAATTGTTTTGCGAGTATGATGTTTTTGAATCATTGCGAGTATGAAGTATAAGCTTATTGCAAACTTTGCGAGTATGACATTGATAAAACATTGCGAGTATGAAGGTCGTTATAATTGCGAGTATGAAATTTTTCATTAATTGCGAGTATGAGAGTCTTAGTGCTTGCGAGTATGAAAATCATGTCTGCTTTGCGAGTATGATATTCTGGATTGCGAGTATGAGATCAAAATCATTTTGCGAGTATGGTTAAAATATTTCATTGCGAGTATGGTTCAAAAGTGTATTGCGAGTATGAGCTGTTATGTGGTTAGCGAGTATGTATGTTAAAATCTTTTGCGAGTATGATAAAACTTCATTGCGAGTATGGTCTGTTATTAATTGCGAGTATGGTCTGTTATTAATTGCGAGTATGGGTCTGTCATAATTTGCGAGTATGGACTGATATGATTTGCTAGTATGATGTTATGATTGATTGCGAGTTTAGTCCATTGCAGGTTGCTAGTATGGGTTTTGAATTATTTGCTTGATATGTGCTAGTATACTTGGTCTATTGGCAAATAATTTGCATAGTGTCATATCTTTGGGTATTTTCGTGCTTGCTATAAATGTTTTTTCACTCCGAGTAAGGAGAAATGGCTAGAACCATCACTGTATGGGTTCTATTTTGTCAATTTTATGAAAAGAAACTCTGCCCAAATTTTTTTCAAAATATAGCAAGTATGGAAATTTCTTTGGTTCGAGTCTTTGGAGATGTGTAAGAGTTATCAGGGCGTATAGGATGATTAACTAACGATAACCTTTTCCACATGTACATTGTTGCTTGTGTTGTTTTATCTCAGGCACAAATATGTCTCGTACACCAACACCCAGACACGAGCTGATCCACGGAGATGAAAGAGATATTGGAAAATCAAACCTGAAGGTGGATTTCGACAGGATTCAATGCCATGCCACATGTGAAATCATCGTCGAAATCCTACGAAACCACTCTATGAACCGACTTCTCACGAAAACATGCACAGTACCCGAAGTATACATGATTCAATTCTGGAAGGATCTTGAAGTCAGTCAGGACCGCAAAACGATAAAAGTACGCATTGACAGCAGAGACAATTGGTTTCATGTGGATACTCTTAGAACGGTTTTGGGTCTTCCCAATGAAGGATCCAAAGAGGTGAAGAAATTCTCTCTACCACCATCACAGTCTGAGGTTATCAAATTCCTTCGGGATTTAGGGTATGATGAATCTGAAGTCAAAATCACCAACATCTCTTCCATTAACCGCAAATACATACCACAACCTTGGCTCACACTCTACGCCATACTCACCAACTCTATAACAGGAAAGCAAACTGGCCATGAACACCCATCACTTGAATTCCTTCAATTCTTCTGGGGGTTTGTGAAGAATGAAAAGCAATGATCAATGAGAAGGCCGATATCCTTTGGGTAATTTTATTTACATACCTAACTCTAAATAAATCTTAAACTTATAAATCATACGTGGGCGAAATNACATGATCTTCCAATCTGCTCAAGTCCAAAGAGTAACAGATAAGAAAATACCATTCTATCGGTTCACCAAACTCATTATTCAACACTTCATGAAGAAATACTCCGACATTGATTCCAGAACTGATGACAAACAACATCAACCAAACATGGATCAAATGTTCACGTCTACTCGAATTCAACCAACTAACACCACCGTGCAAGGAATGAGAATTCCTGATAGGCTGCTTTCTTCTAATATCTGAAAAACAAGTGCTTATAAAGTATACGATGCTGCTGAAAGGAACCAAAAGGTTGGAGTGAAAACGTCAACAACCAAAAAGATGGTTTCTAAAGAAACAGGAAAAAAGTTCCCTATGCCCAAGAGTAGAACCAAGAAAGTCACACGTCAACATAAAGAAAAACTCACACTTTATGATGAACCTGATGAACCAGTTCTCGAAGATGTTGCAGCAGAAACTGGTAAAAAGAAGAAAGAAGGGAAAGGGAAAGAAAAAGAGTCTCCTGTGAAAGCTGCAAGTCCACCTCTAACTAAAGAAGAAGAAGCAAAACAAATGATAGTTGCAATGAAGGCAAGTAGACAGTCGGAGGAAGAAAGATTGACAAAGCTAAGAAAGAAAGGTCAAGGCTCAGGATCTAAAA
>LBNU01031286.1:29986-41783 GCA_014162995.1 Artemisia annua | reverse complement strand
TAAAATTGTATGTGACTAACTAAAAAACAAACCACGATTTGTGTGACTAAATATTACAAAAGGCCACATAAACATACAAATTTGTGTGACTATAAAGTATTTACGGTCACACATAATGATTAATTCAACAAAATTAGTGCATAATTCGTCACACATATTCGGGTTTTGGTCACTCATTTTCAACGACAATGGTCACGAACTCAACAAGGTCACCATATGCCACCTACGGTGGCGGGACTTTTGGTGACACACGAAGAAAAAAAACGTGTGTGACTATATGCATATCGTCACATATTTTTGGGCGTGACCGATACAACTTTTTGTACTAGTGTAAACGAGACTCTATAAATATTAAAACCTGGTTAGTAAAACCTGCATCAATACACGCAACTTGAATGTTTCACTGCAAACCTGGTCGAGTCACTTCAAACTTGGACGAGACACGCAACTTGATCGTTTCAAATGCAGCCCTCCTTAGCCGCTTCTTTTCTTCATCTGGTACATTCCTGAATCGATGCACTTCCTTATCAATATCACTCTTCACCAAGTTGCAATCGGACAAAAGTATCTTCACAGCATACTTAATACGCAGTCCCTTCAGTTCTTTCATTTGGTTCTTCCCTTCTTTGCTCAAGCAACACAGGTCCGCACCATTACCTCTGTAGGTTTCCATGTGGCGCATTGTAAATACACCACAGTCTACAAAGTTGTTGGTTGTCCTGCATCCCAGTTGCATCACTTCTTTTTCTGCATGACTCATTCTTTCATAATTCGGATTGTTCTTGTGCAATAGATAATCCTCAAACAAAGATATCTGATATACAAAAAAGAAAAAGAAAAAGTTACAGATAGTATAAATAAGTTGCCTACTACGCATTTCACATCAGTACACATTTTTTATACCGGCCGGCATAAATTACCTCATTTTTAACGATACCACACAAACAATAAGTTGCATACTACGCAAAAGATAAACTACTGCTCCTTAGTATACTAACAAACCATAAATGCTCCGACCTAATAAACTACCAAACACATATATGCACCGCACCTAATAAACTACTACTCTTTGGTATACTAACAAATAAGTTGATTAAACATAATATACCAGTAGGAGGATAAACCAATCGAATCTTTCATCATCAGTTGTATTTGGCAGAAGAAGATTATCCAAAATTTGGACAACACCATCTTTTATGTTCATGCATACTACAAAGAAATGATGCCCTTTAATAACCGGGAAGAAAACCTGCCAAACATTTAAACAACAAACTCTATATATCTTCATTTTTTTAAAATCATGTTTGTTATAGTATTCGAAGTTTGATACATACCAATTGAACATAATCAAGGGTATTATACTCGCTTCTACTCACTACATAATCCATGTTTTCCACAAACTTTTGCAATGCCCTATGGTAGTCCCAGTTTACCATGTCACTAGTCTGCATTCACATGAAATTGTGCTTGTAAGATGCACTCCTAAAATTTATCAGTCAAAATTATTAAACTGATACGTATTCAAAATTTGTCTATAACTTACCAGCATAGATGTGTGGCAAAAAAGCCTCGTCACCGTCGTCTTGCTTCTGTGCTTCTCTGCATTGTTAAGTACATGCGTGAACAGGTCAATCGCTCCACTGGCTACATCTATGCCCGGAAACAGACTTTCCAACACGACCCGTTCTCCATCAACAAATGGTGTCTTGAACACAACATCACTGTAATATAAACACGAGTTAAACACTAAATAGTATACATATAATTACTTAATATTGACTGTTTAATGATACATTGTCAGTTACGTTTCTTGTAATCTACCACTAAAGAAGCATTCAGCCACTTTTTTTTTCGTGTGTTTCGAGGCCATATACCACTGACACTTCCCTGGTCATATAAGGTGACCTTAGCACTTCAGGTAAGAGTCTTTTACGTTTCGCCCTAGCACGCTCAAGCTTTGGTGCCAACACATTTAAAGGCACAGGATTGGGATGCACAGGTACGATCTCCTTGCTTTTACTTCCCATGCTCTCTCTACCGAACCTTGATAACCTGTTTGATGTATTGCTTTCATGAGCACGCACTGAAATGGGATGATCACGCGTCGTAAAACCACCACCATCGGCTGGATCCTGTGATACATAATCTCTTAGGCTCTCTAGCAACACCTGGTCTGCTTCCAGGTCATCTACAACGACTTTTCCTTGCGTTGCTAGTGGCTGTGTAACATTCAAATCGAACCCTTCATCATCTTCAAAATTAAGCCGTGTGGGAATCTGTGGATGGTTTCTCGACCATTCTCTGCACACTTCATCTGACATGGCAATTGCAACCTGTGTGAACGGGAATACACACTCATCTTCTGCGCCACTGCCCTTTTTATTCACACCCTTTTCTGGTGTAAAACATTGCTCATATGCTTCCTCATCTTCATTATAATCTGGTTCATTAGAGAATTTACGAGGGACAAACAACTGATCCCTAAGTTCCTTCAACTCCAAAAATCCATGATCGTCTGGGTTACCCTCAATTCCTTTATCTATCACTTTGTCTGCCATTTCAATCAGTTCTCCAGCCCTTTTAAGAAATGATGCCGCCTTCTTTTTCATCGCCTATCATCACAAACAAATTATGTATTAATAAGCTCTTTTTGTAACAACACAAATTTATGGGACAAAAAATATAACATTGTCTTTATTCAGAAGAATGTACCTCCGCATCTTCTGGTACACCATCACTGCCATCGTCTTCAAACACATCATCCTCCCAACCTATATCTTCATNCATTTCAATCAGTTCTCCAGCCCTTTTAAGAAATGATGCCGCCTTCTTTTTCATCGCCTATCATCACAAACAAATTATGTATTAATAAGCTCTTTTTGTAACAACACAAATTTATGGGACAAAAAATATAACATTGTCTTTATTCAGAAGAATGTACCTCCGCATCTTCTGGTACACCATCACTGCCATCGTCTTCAAACACATCATCCTCCCAACCTATATCTTCATCCATGTCTATGTAATCATACAATGTTACAAGACTAGTATATTAAATATTAGTCTAATTAAATAAGTAAACTACATATTACCCTCATCATATACTTCTTCAAATACATCTCTATCATCACCGCCTGCATCACCAACAGATGCCTTTCGAAACATATCGGCTTCTAGTTTATGCAACATATCCGAAGACCAGTGTTTGATAGCTGTATCTAAAGTGGCATACACAACCTGTGATTCAAATTAATTCTTAATTGTCAAAGTACAATCTTTTATTATTTACTAAAAAAAAAATACACGCTGAATACATAACAAGTACATACCAGTATTAATATTACAGGACCATTGAAATGTTGGTTCCGATTCCATGCTCTTTTTGTTCGGACCAAACACTCTATAATATAACTGCACCAGTCCAGCTTCGGTATATCATCTTCGTTGTTGATACACGGTAGGAAACGTAGGTTGATGGTATTGCTCAAATTCAGCTCCCCAATTGTTGAAAAAAACAATACCAAGAAATTCAACTTAAACATCCAGCCACCTCGTTTTTTTTTTTCACGATTTCATCCACCACATGACTATTAAAAAACTTTTTAACATCCTTCCCAAATTGTCCCTTCCACTGCTTTATTAGCGGGTTTCTATAATATGCATTAGCACGGGCCTCTATGTGTATGTCCCCCATTGGTACACCTAACATATTTTTTACTAGGTCTGGTGTAATGCTTATTCTCCTACCATTTACATCTAATATGCATGTGTCTTCATCAAACCTGTCTAACAGCCAGTAAGCTAGTCGGGTCGGTATATCATTTATCTTAAATTCAAGGAAATCACCAAAACCCATACTTATCACATCCTTCTTTTGATTATCTGATAGTTCTGTTATCACACGAAATAAATTTGCAGGCGGATTTCTTAAACGTACTCTACTCATAATTCTACCAACATTAGGACCCACTCTATTGTTTCCTTTTTTATTTTCTGATCCTACTTTACGCTTCTGTCCAAACCGTTTTGTAGTAAATGATTTTTTCGTACTCACAGTCACTTTCGGTATCTTTGTTTTATGCTGAGAAACAAAATCATAGTCCGATGCTTGTCCATCTACAGCTGCAGCAGCCTTATCTCCTGACACGCCAAATAAAATCAGACAATTACATCAATTTATTTAAAAACATACACACTTATCATTGGCTGCATTGAATAAAACTTTAATACAAAATACAATTACCTTTAACATTTCCAATTCCACCATTATCAACGATTTTTTTCCCTTTTCCTGATTCTGGTTCCATTTTACGTTTACCCGCTGCACGTTTGCCTGTTGACACAAATAAGTTTCCATAAATTATACCATTCAGATCATAAATAAAACACGACACACATAAATATTATCTCTTATCTATAAATTACCTTTATCGCCTCCCGCTCTTTCATGCTCCATTTTTTTCGTACACTTGTCCCTTTTCACCTCCTTTTTTTTATGTGCCTTGTCATTCTTCAAACTAGCAACTTGTTCAGTTTTTTTATCCGCTTCAAGGTCGTTATCCATATTCTCCCCTATACACATCATGCAACATATGAAGTAGCCGATATACTTAACACTCGTATTTAAAAAGCAGTCACACATAAGTTTACTAAAATTCACCCTTTACACATAAATTACCTTTCCCATTTGACGGTCTTCTAGGTCCCATCTTTTCAGTACTCTTATCGGGATTCACATCCATTTCTTCTATTGCTACCGGATTCTCCATACCATTATCCACATTTTCTCCTTCAACATGCACACCATTATCTGATTGACCACATACAACATAAACACATTAGTTATCCACTAATACCCATTCATTTATTTAAAACTCTTTTATGAGTAGTGCGATATCAATTAATACACATGAGCTGATACCAACTAACACACATTCCAAACTACTACAACTAATACACAAATTCTGCTGTCAACTAACACACATTCCAAACTACACACATGCCACAACTACACATGTATCATCACACACACATGTTCTTTTTCATCTAATACACATAATTAACGCACAACTAATACACATGCTCATCTAGGTGGCCACTATATCATATGAAATGATATAATATACAGTTATGAAAGAGTTTAGAGGCCATTGTAATCACATACAATGTCGGATAAATAAGAGAGACCATTGTAATCACATACAATGTCTGATAAATAAGAGAGACCATTTTACTCACATACAATGTCTGATAAATAAGAGAGACCATTGTAATCGCATACAATGTCTGATAAATAAGAGAGACCATTGTAATCACATACAATGTCTGATAAATAAGAGAGACCATTGTAATCACATACAATGTCTGATAAATACCATCGTGTAACTCACAATGTTTAGAAGAGTTTAGTATTCACATAGAGAAAATTCATTAAGAAAAATAGCGATGCTTTTGAAGATGTGTATAAATTTTCGGATGGAAATTTACAATGCACATGAATAGCATAAAATACAACTAGAAAGTTTAGTGCACAAAGTTTATATATAGGAGTGATACTTTCGCGGATTATCGGATGAGTTAAGAAATAATTATAGTGCTACTATAATTATCCTTAATATAATTAAGATATACTTGAGGGAGTAATAGAAAATTCAGGAGTAGGCGCGCATGGATATCGGACAAGATGATGGCAGCTCATGATTTTGAAAAATAAATGATTATAGTCTAGGTTTTTAAAACAAAAAGACCTAGTTCACTATAATTTGTGCTCTGGTACCATTCTATAACACCCCCATTTTCATGAACTCAGCGGAAAGGGACATGGGGTGCTATACATCAGTCACATAGTACAAGTATAGTAAACAACTTTAAAACAAAGTCGTTTCAAACAATTTACATTCGATAATTTATCAGAGTTGAGGTCCCAAAAGTTTAACATAAGTTAAGAATACATAAATTTAAAAGTTCTAGTCATTATCGAATGAAATTTTATTAAACATAAGCCATCAAGTAGATATCCATTTCTTTGCGCCGCCCATCCAAGCTTAAGCCACTTACGGACCTGAGAAAATACATGCTAAAAAGTCAACACAAAGGTTGAGTGAATTCATAGAGTTTAATAAGTAATAAGTTGAATAAAAGATAATATAGTTTAGAATAAGATGGGCTACATTGTTATCCGCCCATAATTAAGTTGACATGTCAAATACAGTCGGAAATAAGATATAAAGCATTGAGCTCATGAAACCGAACCTAATACTAGTTTTAACAATATATGACAAAGAGGGATAAAATTGCCATTTACGCACATATAAATTCTCAATATTATGTGACCGTGAAAAGATGGGCCGCTACCCATTCGAGCTTGCAATGCTCAAGTATGCATATTCAATAATACTAGCGTTTCCAAACAAAATTACGTTCATGAGGGGACGTTAATTGGCCAAGAAATACCAAATGTCAGATGTTCTATAATTCATGTAATCGGGTCCAGCATCACCAATAAACTACTTGTATTCATGTTTGTAAATAACTAGCATGTTATCCCCCCTCAGCTGAGTTTAATAAAACATTTAAACGAGTAAAGGCGAGCTATAAACTCACCCGGATAAAGGAAATAGCACGAAACCAAAGCAAGTGAAGAAAACTAGCCGCGAAAGCTTACGATGAACCTAAATAGACATATGCTTTCTTAGGTTTTTGAAAATAAATATTGATTATTTTTTGTGTATATAAATCATGATCTTACTTAGGCTTGGTACAATATTCTATACTTGTTTATATGTCCAAATATGTATGATAGTATAGGGTCCAATATATACAAGTTATAAAACCATTTTTATACCTTTTTAATACTGTAGTGCTGATGAAAATTTTATGAACTTGTACTATGTTTACCAATTTCGCCATTTGCAACCGTCAAGTCAAAAATTAAGTTTCTTAAATCCCCGGAAAGGTATTAATCTTTACTAACAATTTTGTGGGTCCCACTGTGGCTAAAAATTACACAACATCAGTAAACTATCCAATTTACACCAATACTACTCAGTCCATCAGCGTTTCAACAATTACAACAGTCCCACAATAGTTGCGTAAACTAGAGTTATAACAAGTCCAAATTAATTCCCCGTTTGCGGCCATGATTTAAGTTAAAAGATGTTACCCTACTATTTCAATATAACTGGGCCCATAGTATGAAAATACAACATATCACTGAGATTTTTACCATTTAAATCTGCAACTCAAGAATCTGCTAATGTTTCACGAAAATATTTCTAGTTTAATCATCCGTAATGAGTTATCCCGATTGGAAATACCCGTTAAAATGACCACAAGACATACGGTACAACTAAATATTTTTAGTTTAGGATTCCAATGTGTACTGATTAAATCAGTTTAATTCCGTTTTCCTACCCCTAGTTCAGATTCACGAGTTTGCATGTTTAGTCCTTTAAGGTTTTCTAGTGATTAAAACTTATGTACCAGCCTAACCAAGCATTATAATTTATATAAGTTTCAAATACATCTAAGTTATACTCCTTTATACAGTAGATATAGTAAAAAAATGCAAGCTAGATGGAGGATTCTTACAAAAGTGATGAACAAGATGGATACAACACAAGAACACATAACCTAAGTTTAACCCAACAACACTTGCACCTTTCTTTCAAATCTTTCAACCATTGTCACCGTTGATTTATTCTTGAAAAACACCTTAAAAAACATCAGACCTTTAACCTTAAAAAAGCTTTGAATAAACTTTGAACACAAGGACCTTGAAAGAGGAAAAAGAATCAATAACAAACTTGGCACCAAAGGACCTCATCTTGCACCCAAAAAAAAGTAACTTATGAATCAAAACCACAAAGAGGTGTTTTGGGTTGGTGAAGATCACGAAATGGAGTGGATGGAGGGAGGATTTTGGTGAGTTTTGCATGTACAAATGATGTGATAAGGGTAAGCATATGTTAGTGGGAAGCAATGGAAGTAAGAATGAGACATATGTATATGTTATGGGACAAGTGTCTCATAAGGTAATATTATGATGACACCACACTAATGAATGAGTTATATACCATGATAATTTCGTGGGTTTGGTGCTAGTGGAGGGTTTTGGTGTTTTAATTAGATAATAGATGTGTTGTGTAGTGTATTTTGCTCCCGGTAATTAAATCGTAGGGTTTTTAAGACGCGTAACGTAAAATCGGGTAACTTAAAAATACAAATCTTTCAAAAATATTAAAACTTGATATCATAACCTATTTTAGTAGTTTAGATGAGTGGTGAATTCATCGGAGGATTTAAACGTCGTTAAAACTGAAACCATGAGTTGGAAAACGCGTTTGGTGACACCGGTTCTTGATAAAAGTGATGTAAACTATAAAAATGAAATGAGAAGTATAAAACTCACTTGTAAATATGAAAATAGGTTAAAATGTATAAAATATGTAAAATTATCATAGTCTAAGGTTGGTTCACGCTTTTAAAACCATAAAACGTAAATTTAAATCGCGTAAAATGTAAAGGGTGCAGGTTTACGTAAAAATGGAAAAAGTGAATTATGACTTTTAAAAGAGGATTGTAAGGAACCGAAAATACATAAAAAGTGTAGAGTTGGCGTAGCCAAGTATTGGTTGAATTAACTTGAACGTGACACGAAGTACGCGAATTACTTCCGACGAAGTTAATTATAAAAAAAGAAATAATAGTTAAATAATAAAAATATTATAATTAGTGACATGAAATTTACGAAATGTCACACTTTCCCCTTCAGTAATTCCCGTTGGAGTAATTCTCTTTTACAAGTTTTGTCAAAGTCAGCAAACATTTGATACAGAACGTACATGCTAATAAGAGTTTTACATTGAGTGGGAAGAGCTATCTGAACTAGGTTCATTGGTGTATTGGGAGGATATACCGTAGGGGTAGCAAACTTAAGGGGAAGGGTAGCCTTAAGTCGTTCAGCTTTCAGTTTTTCAACGTTTAAAGCCCAAAAAATCTGTTCTGGGGTTAACCTAGTTTGGGGCACAAAAACGGTCAATCGATTCTGTTCATAGTAATTATGGGGCTTGATATTGACACATTTTTCAATGCTCTCGGGATCCTTCATTTTAATCTCAAGTCTTTTCCTATTTTCAGATTCAATATCATCAATCTCTTCTGTATTACGCACATCAGGTGGGGCATGATTGGGCTTAAGCATCTCATTAAAATCATATAAGGCAGGTTGAGAGGCACTAACGCTCCTAAGAAAATTAGTTTTAGGCACTCTTGTATCCTTATTCCTATGCTCATCACGAAGCTTAATGTGCTTTTGTATCATTTGAGCAGTTTGAATGGTTTGGCCTTGTGTGTACAATTTGTTTTCAAGCTTGTTCTTTAAGGCCTTTAAGTTTGAAAAATCGTTTAAGAGCTTATCTTCTTTACTTTGAAAATCTAACTTTAGTGTGGAAACACTATTTTGAATCTCCTGTTTTTGTTTAACATTTTGATCGATTTGATTTTGCAAAGACTTTATTTCCATTCTTAACTTTTCTTCTTTTAAATTCCTTTCGGTAATATATGTACACATTTGCCAATCCATTTTCTGCTCTCGTTCGGTTAACTCAAATTTTGCACGTTGTTGATACATATTCACCTGATCTTTAAGAATATTAATTATAGTGGCTAAGGTATCATCAGGTATAACTGCAGTGTATTCATCAAATTCACTAATGTCATTTTCAACAGAGGAGTCACCATTTGGTAAAGCAGACTCGGCATGTTGTTTCAAATAATGCTCATATGGGACAACATTACTATTACCCATATCATCATAGTCTGAATCAACAATGTCTGTGTGTTTTACTTCATTATGAGTCATTTGTTTGTGAATCACATTATCAACATGCATATTGAAAGATTCTCTGTTTGGTACATCAGATTCTTTATTGTTATCCACATGTTGTTGTTTTGAGGAAACATCATTGTTTTCCAAATCAACATCATTTGGCGTGACAATACTAGTTTGATGCACTCCCTCGAGAATCGTTGGAATAGCACATGTTTCATATGTGTCATACAATTTGAGTATCTCAGAGATGATCGATGATTTGGAGGATCCCGATTGTTGTGGCGATGTGACTGCAGATGAAAGCTTAGCCATGAAGATGGTCTGAGCAGTAGGTTCATCATCAACATCGGAATCAAAGGCATCACAATCTTCAGCTTGGAAGATGTTTGAGTCATTGAGAGCAAGATCCTGGACTGGTTGATCATCCACATCAGCATCAAAGGAATTCCCTTCATCACCCGCAAGAAACAGCAGTTGTTCCTCATCCAATAGAACCCCATTCTCTTGTGCCTGCATCAGCAGCATCTTATCTTTGAAGTAGTCAGAGTTCTGAGGACGTTTAGGTTGAGTGCAGTTTCCTGCAATATGACCTAGCCCACCACCGTTGTAGCACTTGATTTGTCTTCCTTGTCCTTGATTGGCATTACCCATCCTGTTGTGACTATTTCCTCGGACATTCTGTCTTCCTTGAACCACAACATGCCCATCTTCCACAACAGCAAGATTGCGTGGGTTAGACGAGATTCTGAGTTGATTGTTGGTTTGAGGAAGAGTGCTTCTAAAGTGTTGAACTAGCAGTGAGACTTGGTTGGAGAGATTATCAATTCTCTTGTCGATGTAAGAGTTCCCAGATTCTTGTGCATTAGTCTTGACACTTGCTGATTGCATGGTGGTTGGACCAAGAGAGGACTGATTCTGTGTTGCTTGAGCAGTAGTTGGATGATTGATAAAATCAGCTGAGGTTTGGTTAAGTCCCTGAGCACTGGAGATTAGAGCAAGAAGATCATTTGAGGGATGAAATTTCTCTCTCAGTTGTCGATCATACATGGCATGTGATCGTCGCAGAACTAGCTATGAAAGCAAGAACCACTAGGTATCGTTGTCCCAACGAGCGTTGAAATTGATCTAGTCACTCAAGTCGTGAGTTATGTGAGATGAATGGGTTGAAAAGAGTTGAATTTGTTTTAGTTATACTACGAAAGGTTTGCATAAAGTTTAAATGAAATAAAGGACGGTAAGAAAAGAAATACGTTTAACTAGAATAGAAAACATGAGACTAAGTAAAGCGAAAAAGAAATAAAAGTTTAAACTAAGAAAGAAAGAAATAAGGAAAATATTTTTGTTGTTTTGTATTTAATTAACGAAAGAAAATTAAACTAAGTTAAAAAGTTTAAAAGAAAATTCGACAGAGTAACGGTATGAAATAAATAAAAGTAAACTCCACTCGATGAACGATGGAGTGACAAAAAGCCTAGCTCGGCTTAAGAAATAAACAAGACACGACAATAAAAGACTAAGACTCGAAAACTAAAGTAAATAAAATTCTAAACTCGCTATCTCAAAATAAACACCAAACTCGCTATTTAAACTTTGGACCAAACTAACTATTAAAAAATAAAACTCGCTACAAAAGAAAAATAAAACTCGCTATGTATAAAAAAGAGGAAACTCGCTAGACTAAAAAAAACGTAAACTCGCTATGCTTGCAAATTAAAAACAAACTCGCTAACCTTAGTGAACCCAAACTCGCTACCCAACTTACAAAACCATACTCGCTAACATTAAACTAAACTCGCTAGACTCTAAAACAAAAACAAACTCGCTAAGCTTAAAAATACTAACAAACTCGCTAGACAGCCAAGATGAAACTCGCTATCACAAAAGCATACTCGCTACACTTCAAAAACGAAACTCGCTATCCATCAAAATCAACATACTCGCTACTAAACCCTAATTAACATACTG
>LBNU01031286.1:5910-29203 GCA_014162995.1 Artemisia annua | reverse complement strand
ACGGGCTTTTCATGAGTAGATTTCTTCTTTTGCTTCTCTTTCAAACTCTTTTCCACATCTCGTGCTCTTTTTGGGCTTTTAGGTTGCTTTTTGTGATGTTTCAGCAATATCCACACCTGCACAGTCATAAACACCAAAAACACGATAGCTTTGGCTTTGAACGTTAGTTTTTGGTCTAAAATAGTCTAATAATGGTGAATAAAAGGTATGTGAATAAGCACATACCAGCATGTGTCTCATGTTGTTGCAGATATGCATAGAGTTGCTCATAGTTGGTGTTTCTGAGTCCTTTGTTTAACTTCACAGCTGTGACAAATCTATCCCATTATGGTGACATATTGTTGACAAACTTTGAGTTGAGCTGGATGTTGGGCATTGTCATTCTGATCATCCTCATGTTATTCACAAGCTTATGGAATCTGACATAGTAATAATTAATGCTCTCACCTTGATTCATTTTGAAGTGCTCGAATTCATCATACAATTGAGACTCACGATCTTCCTTTGTATGTTCTGAACCAGCTAGCAACATTTTGACATTGTCCCAAACGGCTTTGGCCTCAGTGTTGAAGTTAATCAATTTGTAGATGTCCTTGGGTAGACCTTGTATCACAATGTTTGAGGCTCGAATGTCGGCATCATATCGTTTCTTTTCCACTTCACTCAGATCATTGTAGGTACGAGGTCTGTCAATTCCAAAAGTGACTGTCCCATCTTCACTAGTGGAGATAACATCTCTAGTAGTACCCATTTGAAACGGCCCTTCATCAATTGATCTCAGAATGTTCTCCCCATTTTCTTTGCCTTGACAATACAAACGAATTCTTTGTGACCACGACTCATAGTCAGTTCTATCTAGCATAGGAGGTCGAGTATCGGACCCAACAGCTTGGATGTCATCAATTGAGGTAACAGTAGTCATGATGTGATATTTAACGGGATTTTACAACTCGTGACTTAAAACGAAAAATAGATTCTTTCTCGGGATTTTAATAAAGTCAACAGAGGAAACCGAAAGATGAAGTATGCAATATGAGCTAAGATTATGAACTTAATTGCAATCAAAAAGTAATCTCCAGAAAGATAATCGCCACAAAGATAATCGCCACAACGATAATCGCCACACAAAATAATCGCCACAACAGATAATATCCACAAAAGTTAATCGCCAGAAAGGTAATCGCTAAACAAAGTAATCGCCACTCAAGTTAAACGCTTAACAGAGTTAAACGCCACCAAAGTTAAACGCCTCAAAAAGTTAATCGCCAGGAAAAGATAATCGCCACTAAGGTAATCGCCAAAATGACACAACAGTCCAAACTAGTCGTTGTCAACTTGTACTTAATCGCCACGAAATAATCGCTGCTTGTACTTAATCTTACCAAGAAAAACACCACAGAATACTTAATCGCCATGAAGCAACTTCTACAAAATCTTTCACCAAACCAAACCAACGACTGATATGAGTATTCCAACACAAAACCTATGTAACTACAACCCTCCTAAGCATAAAAGTACAATCAAAACACATTCTTTAATATCACAAAGATCAAACCAAGGTGTTTTCTATAGGAACTTATTCTAACCAAGTACAACCACAAAACCAACCACAAATCCGTGAATCTAAGGCCCTAAGATGAAACCTAGGCTCTTGATACCAATTGTAAGATCTCACATAACATAACACACATATGGTTTAGGTTGATGGATCAAATAAGTATAAAAGAAAGAAGAAGAAAAACTAGAGAGAGAAAGTAGAGAGAGAAAGAGATGGAACCTAGAGAGAAAACCAAAAAAAAAAAGAAAATAAATTATGAGAGGTTCAACCCTCTCCATGGATGGAGAGGGCTTTTATATGTACATGGTGTTGGTTGCCACTTGGGCTGTGGATCGGGCTGATAGTGGGTAAAGACCCGACCCGACTCCACGAATACTAACTACTTCTAATCTACGTACTAATAACTATTATAAATACTACGAGCTAAACAATACTTAATCGTATTTGGGGTGACCGAATCTTTCTTATGAAAAATCGTATTCCTAACAAAGGGGAATGATTATTTGTTGTAATTACTTTTATATTAGTGTTAAATGACCCCTAACTTGTATTTTGATTAAAAGCGCATTTGCTTGAGGACAAGCAAATCTCAAGTGTAAGGGTATTTGATGAGGCGAAAAGTGTACCACTTTTCGGGGGTCATTTAAGCCCTAAATCGTATTTATTTGATCAAATATTGCCCTAAATCGTTGCTTTTGGCATTTAAGGTACTTTGGAGAGAAATTCTGGAAAAGGAAGCATTTTGGACGTTTTTGGAGCATAAAAGTGAAGAATTCGACAAAGTGCCAAATTCTGCTGGAACAGTACCTTGGACGGCGTCAAGCTTGGATGTGACGCCGCCAGACCTTGATAAGCCAGAGCGATTTTTGGGAGTTTAAAGGGGGACGGCATCAAGAAGACCATCAAGAAACCCTAATCACGGCGAGGTGACGGCGTCAAGGCTATAACGAGACGCCGTCAGATCTGATTTTCTATATATATTCTCATAATTTTTAGTCATTGGTGTGGAACTTTTAAGGGAGAAACCCTAGACGATTTTTAGCAGCTTTTTCAAGGTTTTTTACCTTGAGATCTTCCATGTTACATTGAAAATAAGTAATCAATTAATCATTCAATATGTCTATGTGTTGTTTAATTCTATCTTGTCCTTGTCTTTTGTTTAACATGTTAGGCTAGGTTTTCTTTGTGTCTGCTTAGATCTAATGAAACCTAACTATTGATTATTGATTGAATGGTGTGTTATTAATTGTATTGGATGCGTGTTTATCGATGTTAGGCTTAAGAAAATTGGTAGACATCCAATTGGTAACATGCTTGAACGTCTTAAGAAACATGAACCAAGGTGTACTAAGGTTATTTGATTGTATTTAATGCATGAGCAAATTCTAGTGATCCCATGTTAGGAGCTTCTTAGCCGGCTCGACATAGGAGTGAAGTAGGAGCTTGTATAGTTGGGAAAGTCTAAACACACCCCCAAGACCGGTATTAAGGAATACAATCCGTCATCCACGCAATTAATACACACTAATCAATCGGTAAAAGATAGTTAGGGAGTAAGGAAATCTAAGTAAACACACCTCTCTCAATATTAGTTTTCACAAAACATTTACTTTCATTTTATTTTATTTTATTTGCATTAGTAGTTATTTGGGTTAGATGACTAGCAACTAATTCCGCCCACTCCTTCAAACCCGAGATTTTACTTGCTTTCAAAAAAATATAAAAATACAAAAAGAATCTTCCCTCACCCTCAGACCTATTAGAGTAGCTTTTCAATCCTAACGACACTATTCCCCTAAAGAACAATCAATCCCCCGGTACTTGCCACTACGCTATACTACATCGGTCAGGTACACTGCCTGGTGGGGATTGCAAGCTTCTCAAGATACCTTGATAAGTAAAACCTTTTTGCGAGGGTGCAATCTCACGCATCATTCCCGAACACATGAACCGACATGAAAGGAAGAGGTTCTTCGCTCCATTAAAGTACTACTTTTGGGACGAACCATTATTGTTCCACCGATGCCCTGATCAAGTCATTGGGCGATGTGTTTCCGAGAAGGAGGCAATCAGAATCATGAAAGAATGTCATGCAGTCCCATCCGGAGGACATCATGGAATGAATACTACCACGCGAAGAATCTTTGATACAGGATTCTACTGGCCTAAAGTGTTTTTTGATGTGAAGGGAATGATCCAGGCATGTGACGCTTGTCAAAGAGCTGAGAATACCTCCAGGAGAGATGAAGCACCCCAGAATTATATACAAATTTGTGAGGTTTTCGATGTTTGGGGAATTGACTTCATGGGACCCTTTCTATCTTCAGGGGGAATGAATACATCCTAGTAGCCATTGACTATGTTTCAAAGTGGGTAGAGGCACAAGCCCTTAGGACCAACGATGCTAGGGTATTCATTCATTTCTTAAAAAAAACTATTCGGTAGATTTGGCATTTCAAACGCTCTTATTAGTGACGAGGAACCCATTTTTGCAATATGCAAATGGAAAAGGTCGTGAAAAGATATGGAGTCTCCCATCGATGCTCTACTGCTTATCATCCTTAGACCAACGGTCAAGTTGAAAACACCAATAGGGCAACAAAAAGGATATTAGAGAAAACAGTCAACCAAAATAGGAAAGACTGGTCCTTCAAGCTAGATGAAGCTTTTTGGGCCTTCCAAACTGCTTATAAGACACCCATAGGAACAACCCCTTTCCGTATGGTCTATGGCAAGGCATGCCACCTCCTAGTAGAACTGGAGAACAAGGTATATTGGACGCTTAAGGCCTGCAACTTGGATTAAACGATCGCAGGAACAAATATATTCTTACGGCTTCAGGAGCTTGATAATTGAGATTGGAGGCTTATGAATCGTCCATTACGTACAAGGAGAGAGCAAAAAGGTGGCATGACCAACGGATTAAGAAACCTAAGGAATTTTCGGAGGGAGATAAGGTTCTACTATATAATTCGCGTTTAAGGTTATTTCCTGGAAAACTGAAGTCCAGATGGTATGCGTCATTCACTGTAAAGAGCTCCTCAAGAGCGGGAGCCGTAGTATTGCTTGATGACGAGGATAGGCAATTCACGGTGAATATACAACGAGTTAAGCATTATCAAGAAAGCGGTAATGAAATGATCAATGAGGAAGACATAACCTTTGACGACGAGGTCATTTAATAGAGAGTGACTTTGAGTCTAGCTACAAGACTCGATAATAAAGAAAAGCGCTTCTTGGGAGGCAACCCAAGCTTTATTTGTTTTGTGTGTTTGTTTATTTGAATTTATTTGTTTCTGTATGTATGTTCTATTTTTATTGATATTGATTCATGTTTCAAAATTAAAATGTGAAAATGATTTATTTTGTCTTTAACTTCGTCTTAACTACATATAAAGGTATTTTGCAAAAGATAAGTGTAAGGGAAATCTAAATTTGTTTATAAGAACGAATTGGAACATGAATTGTAACAATATAAAATGAACATACATATTCGTATTTGTTAGAGTCAAATGCTTGTATCGAGTCATAATGAAATTTTGCAGGATTCCAGGAGTTAAGGTATTTGTTTTTCCAGAAATTTTCTAGAAACTAAACATAAGAATTCTGTCAGATCAATCTGACGGCGTCAGGCTTTAAAACCTGACGGCATCAGCCTTTGTTTCCGTAAAACATTTTAAAATTTAGTTTTTCTGCCAGCTTACAAAAAATAATTGCATCTCTAATTCCAGGAATCTGCAAAATTTTCATTCCACAAGCATTATATCCTTATATTGATTTTGCCACCGATTTTACATGAGGTTTTCCTTGTTTGTTTTCTCAGGTTTAACAGATTATTTTGGAGGGGAAGGTGAACATGGAATCGAGTTCATGACATCAAGCTTTTGGAGTCGCTTTGAGCTTGGAGCTTTTACTTCATCTTGGAAGAAGATCTAACCATGTTACCACACGATCCACATCCAACGAATCAGGGGAGTATTTGTTTCATTCTTTCATTTTCTACTTTTACATCTTTTATGTGCACATTGGGGACAATGTTTGGTTTAAGTGTAAGAGGGGTAAATGAAGACACCTTAGAAAATACTATTATGCTTGATTTTTGTTTTGTTCATAGTAGATGTGTAATAAAACTGAGAGAAATATTTGTTAGGGCAATTTTAGCGCCAAATTTAAATTTTTTTACAACATATAGGAGTGAAACTTTAGGCATAATAAGCGTCTCATGGATAGGGAATTGTATTACTAGCACAAAAACCGTACCGNCAAGCTTTATTTGTTTTGTGTGTTTGTTTATTTGAATTTATTTGTTTCCGTATGTATGTTCTATTTTTATTGATATTGATTCATGTTTCAAAATTAAAATGTGAAAATGCTTTATTTTGTTTTTAACTTCGTCTTAACTACATATAAAGGTATTTTGCAAAAGATAAGTGTAAGGGAAATCTAAATTTGTTTATAAGAACGAATTAGAACATGAATTGTAACAATATAAAATGAACATACATATTCGTACTTGTTAGAGTCAAATGCTTGTATCGAGTCATAATGAAATTTTGCAGGATTCCAGGAGTTAAGGTATTTGTTTTTCCAAAAATTTTCCAGAAACTAAACATAAGAATTCTGTCAGATCAATTCTGACGGTGTCAGGCTTTAAAACCTGACGGCATCAGCCTTTGTTTCCATAAAACATTTTAAAATTTAGTTTTTCTGCCGGATTACAAAAAATAATTGCATCTCTAATTCCAGGAATCTGCAAAATTTTCATTCCACAAGCATTATATCCTTATATTGATTTTGCCGCCGATTTTACATGAGGTTTTCCTTGTTTGTTTTCTCAAAATAACAGGTTATTTTGGACGAGAAGGTGAACATGGAATCGAGTTCATGACATCAAGCTTTTGGAGTCGCTTTGAGCTTGGAGCTTTTACTTCATCTTGGAAGAAGATCTAACCATGTTACCACACGATCCACATCTAACGAATCAGGGGAGTATTTGTTTCATTCTTTCATTTTCTACTTTTACATCTTTTATGTGAACATTGGGGACAATGTTTGGTTTAAGTGTAAGAGGGGTAAATGAAGACACCTTAGAAAATACTATTATGCTTGATTTTTGTTTTGTTCATTGTAGATGCGTAATAAAACTGAGAGAAATATTTGTTAGGGCAATTTTAGCGCCAAATTTAAATTTTTTTACAACATATAGGAGTGAAACTTTAGGCATAATAAGCGTCTCATAGATAGGGAATTGTATACCACTCAAAAATTTTCCCCCAAATATGTGAGGTTCACCCCTAGAATTGTTAGGAAAAGCATTTATTGTTGATGCTTGTATGTGTACCGGTAGTTTATAGATTCTAGAACTTGCGTTAGTGACCATCCCAAATCCACAAGTGAGACTACATTCGTGTAGATTTACTACATGATAGGAGGCATTAGGATAACCCTTGTTTTACACCCATATTATAATTACATTGACTTCATTGGTCAAGTAATTCTCCCACACCTTAGCGTTGTACTCATTTTTAGTACACGATACCCCTAGTACACCCCTCAGAGCCTATCTTTTCGTTTATAACTTTAAGCATCTTACTTAAAGGAAGAATTTGTTCACAATCCACCCCAAATGTACACCCAAATCGCCTTAGCCTACCTTGTATGCACTCATCTTTAGTGCATTATTGTGACAACATTTGTTTAAACCCTTTGTTATATTTCTTATTGATTACATGGTTGCTAAGTCGAGTCATATCCTTGTACATATTGTTTTGGGACGATTGGGACTCATTGGTAAAGTACTAATGTAATGGAGTAATGGGGAAGAAGTCAATTATTACCCCCACATGTGCCTTAAAACTTAAAGTACTCCAAGTTTTTCAATTATCTTAATCCGAGTCATTACAATAGTTAATTGTAAAGTATGTAAAAGTTCAAGTGTAAGGGGAGAACCGAGGCCCCTATGATGTATTATTTTGGATGGTAGGGTAAGAGTGTATGAAAAAAAATTGAAAAACAAGAAAAACAAAAAAAATGGAAAAAGAAAAGTACAAAAAACATACGGACTACCATCCCGTTTCATTTTATCTTTGTTTATGTTTTTGTTATTTTCTTTTTTAGCTTAAGTCGAGTCGAGTCTTGGCTTAGCAACGCCACTTTGTGCATGTATTTGATCAAGATAATTAACTCGCCACCACTAAAAATACCCTTTATTCCAACAAACCGTGTTTATCATATCCCTACACCTAACATTATAACCCTTTGTAAAGTCCTCTTTGATAGTTTATCTTAGGTGCTTATGCCTAGTGGAGGAGGTTTTTGATCTTTTCCCAAGCCTATGGTAATCTATTTGCTATGACAGGTAGTGAGAGATATTTCTTCCATTTCCATTTAGTTATATAGGTTTATAGCACCCGAGAGATGAGAGTATCCAAACACTATTTGTGAGGTGCTAGTGTTTGATTTTCGTGCTTGTTATGACTAGGGTGGAATAACTATTTGTTGTAATTACTTTTATATTAGTGTTAAATGACTCCTAGCTCATATTTTGATTGGAATAAAAGCGCGTTTGCTTGAAGACAAGCAAATCTCAAGTGTAAGGGTATTTGATGAGGCGAAAAGTGTTACGCTTTTAGGGGGTCATTTAAGCCCTAATCCGTAATTATTTGATCAAATATTGCCTTAAATCGTTCCTTTTGTCATTTTAGGTACATTAGAGAGGGAATCTAGAAAAGGAAGCATTTTGAACGTTTTTGGAGCATAAAAGTGAAGAAAATGACAAAGTCTCAAATTATGCTGGAAATAGTACCTGACGGCGTCACGCTTTACCAGGTGACGACGTCACTCTTTGACAACAAGGTGGATGATTTTTGCACTAGACGCCCCAGAAAAATTTTGGAAGAATTACACGTGACGGCGTCACGTGTAAATGGATGTAGGCCGTCACGTTATTGCACAAAGGGAGACGGCGTCAGAAGTGGATCTAGGCAATCCGAGAAGAGTTTTGGCGGCGAGGTGACGGCGTCACAATCTATAACGTGACGTCGTCAGATTGTAAAATCTATATATATTCGTCTAATTTTCATTCATTTGTGTGCAACTTTTGGGAGAACCCTAGGGATAAACCCTCGCTCGTATTTTACTGTATTTTCAGGGGTTTTTCACCCTTGAGACCTTGATGCTTAATTAAAGATAAGTCTTCTTCCAAATCAATCAATATGTCTATGTGTTGTGTGATTATATCTTATGCTTGTCTTTCAATTAACATGCTAGGCTAGGTTTTTCATGTGTTTGCTTGGATCTAATGAAACCTAGCTATTGATTACATGTTGTTGGTTTGTTTGTGATTGTTGTGGGTGGGTGAAGTCGATGTTAGGCTTAAGAAAACTGGCTAACCTCCTATACGGTAACTTGCTTGAACATCTTAAGAAACATGAATCAGATGTGTACTACAATTATATGGTTGTATTTAATGCATAAGCGAATTCTAGTGATCCCATGTTAGGAGCTTTAAGTCGGCTCGACATAGGAGTGAAATAGGAGCTTATAGAGTTAGGGAAGATCGTACACGGCCCTATGAATGGTTTATAGGAATACAACCCGTCATCCANAATTTGTTCACAATCCACCCCAAATGTACACCCAAATCGCCTTAGCCTACCTTGTATGCACTCATCTTTAGTGCATTATTGTGACAACATTTGTTTAAACCCTTTGTTAATTTTCTTATTGATTACATGGTTGCTAAGTCGAGTCATATCCTTGTACATATTGTTTTGGGACGACTGGGACTCATGGGTAAAGTACTAATGTAATGGAGTAATGGGGAAGAAGTCAATTATTACCCCCACATGTGCGTTAAAACATAAAGTACTCCAAGTTTTACAATTATCTTAATCCAAGTCATTACAATAGTTAATTGTAAAGTATGTAAAAGTTCAAGTGTAAGGGGAGAACCGAGGCCCCTATGATGTATTATTTTGGATGGTAGGGTAAGAGTGTATGAAAAAAAATCGAAAAACAAGAAAAACAAAAAAAAATGGAAAAAGAAAAGTACAAAAAACATACGGACTACCATCCCGTTTCATTTTATCTTTATTTATGTTTTTGTTATTTTCTTTTTTAGCTTAAGTCGAGTCGAGTCTTGGCTTAGCAACGCCACTTTGTGCATGTATTTGATCAAGATAATTAACTCACCACCACTAAAAATACCCTTTATTCCAACAAACCGTGTTTATCATATCCCTACACCTAACATTATAACCCTTTGTAAAGTCCTCTTTGATAGTTTATCTTAGGTGCTTACGCCTAGTGGAGGAGGTTTTTGATCTTTTCCCAAGCCTATGGTAATCTATTTGCTATGACAGGTAGTGAGAGATATTTCTTCCATTTCCATTTAGTTATATAGGTTTATAACACCCGAGAGATGAGAGTATCCAAACACTATTTGTGAGGTGCTAGTGTATGATTTCCGTGCTTGTTATGACTAGGGTGGAATAACTATTTGTTGTAATTACTTTTATATTAGTGTTAAATAACCCCTAGCTCATATTTTGATTGGAATAAAAGCGCGTTTGCTTGAGGACAAGCAAATCTCAAGTGTAAGGGTATTTGATGAGGCGAAAAGTGTTACGCTTTTAGGGGGTCATTTAAGCCCTAATCTGTAATTATTTGATCAAATATTGCCTTAAATCGTTCCTTTTGTCATTTTAGGTACTTTAGAGAGGGAATCTAGAAAAGGAAGCATTTTGAACGTTTTTGGAGCATAAAAGTGAAGAAAACGACAAAGTCTCAAATTATGCTGGAAATAGTACCTGACGGCGTCACGCTTTACCAGGTGACGACGTCACTCTTTGACAACAAGGTGGATGATTTTTGCACTAGACGCCCCAGAAAAATTTTGGAAGAATTACACGTGACGGCATCACGTGTAAATGGATGTAGGCCGTCACGTTATAGCACAAAGGGGGACGGCGTCAGAAGTGGATCTGAGCAACCCGAGAAGAGTTTTGGCGGCGAGGTGACGGCGTCACACTCTATAACGTGACGCCGTCAGATTGTAAAATCTATATATATATTCGTCTAATTTTCATTCATTTGTGTGCAACTTTTGGGAGAACCCTAGGGATAAACCCTAGCTCATATTTTACTGTATTTTCAGGGGTTTTTTACCCTTGAGACCTTGATGCTTAATTAAAGATAAGTCTTCTTCCAAATCAATCAATATGTCTATGTGTTGTTTGATTATATCTTATGCTTGTCTTTCAATTAACATGCTAGGCTAGGTTTTTCATGTGTTTGCTTGGATCTAATGAAACCTAGCTATTGATTACATGTTGTTGGTTTGTTTGTGATTGTTGTGGGTGGGTGAAGTCGATGTTAGGCTTAAGAAAACTGGCTAACCTCCTACACGGTAACTTGCTTGAATGTCTTAAGAAACATGAATCAGATGTGTACTACGATTATATGGTTGTATTTAATGCATAAGCGAATTCTAGTGATCCCATGTTAGGAGCTTTAAGTCGGCTCGACATAGGAGTGAAGTAGGAGCTTATAGAGTTAGGGAAGATCGTACACGGCCCTATGAATGGTTTATAGAAATACAACGCGTCATCAACACAATTACAACAAACCAATTAACTGGTAAAACATAGCTATGGAGTAAGGAAATCTAAGTAAACACATTTTTCTCTTATATAAGTTTCACAAACCATTTACTTTTTCTTGTTATTTTATTTTATTTGCATAAGTAGTTATTTGGGTTAGTTGACTAGCAACTAATTCCGCCCACTCTTCCAAATACCCGAGATTTTACGTGCTTTCATAAAATATAAAAACACAAAAAGAATCATCCCTCAACCCTTAGACCTAATTAGAGTAACTTTTCAAGCCTAACGACACTATTCCCCGAGAGAACGATCAATCCCCCGGTACTTGCCACTTCACTATACTACATCGGTCAGGTATACTACCTGGTGGGGGTTGTAAGCTTCTCAAGATCCCTTGAGAGGTAAAACCTAAGTGCAAAGGTTGCAAAATCCACGCATCAATAGGACATCTTTCTCTCCTCTCTAAACCCCTGCAAAGTATTGCAGATATGAATACCACAGCCTGTATCATATACCCATGAATTCAATTTATGAGATTAAGAAAATAATTCAATCATAAAGAATGCACCTGATGATGAACTGGGTTTACCAACTTCACTCTGCTACTTTTTTTGTCGAAAGTCATTAATGTAGAGCGCACAGTTACGTTTCCAGTGCCCTACTTGATGACAATGGTGACAAGCCTGTTCCTTCTTGTTGGGAGGATTCACCTTGTTCTTCTTGGGTTGATTTTGATTCACGTTAGGATTTGGTTGATAGGCCAAAACCTGCTTGCCTTTATCAGCAACACCCTTACCCTTGTTCACATGCGATTTTTTCTGGATCCTACCACCTTGAATTGCTAACACTTGCGGGGTAGGTGCCTTGCCCTTAGCTGGTAGATGCTTCTCATAGTCAACAAGCAATACGAGTAACACTGAGATTGTCTTCCCCGAGCAGTGCATATTGAAGTTTTGCACAAAAACAGCAAAGTCCTTGTTAAGGGGTCTGTTGATTAAGTAAACTTGAACATTGTCGGGGTAACCAAATCTGACCCTGTGAAGTTGATCNTCTCTTATATAAGTTTCACAAACCATTTACTTTTTCTTGTTATTTTATTTTATTTGCATAAGTAGTTATTTGGGTTAGTTGACTAGCAACTAATTCCGCCCACTCTTCCAAATACCCGAGATTTTACGTGCTTTCATAAAATATAAAAACACAAAAAGAATCATCCCTCAACCCTTAGACCTAATTAGAGTAACTTTTCAAGCCTAACGACACTATTCCCCGAGAGAACGATCAATCCCCCGGTACTTGCCACTTCACTATACTACATCGGTCAGGTATACTACCTGGTGGGGGTTGTAAGCGTCTCAAGATCCCTTGAGAGGTAAAACCTAAGTGCAAAGGTTGCAAAATCCACGCATCAATAGGACATCTTTCTCTCCTCTCTAAACCCCTGCAAAGTATTGCAGATATGAATACCACAGCCTGTATTATATACCCATGAATTCAATTTATGAGATTAAGAAAATAATTCAATCATAAAGAATGCACCTGATGATGAACTGGGTTTACGAGCTTCATTCTGCTGCTTTTTTTGTCGAAAGTCATTAATGTAGAGCGCACGGTTACGTTTCCAGTGCCCTACTTGATGACAATGGTGACAAGCCTGTTCCTTCTTGTTGGGAGGATTCACCTTGTTCTTCTTGGGTTGATTTTGATTCACCTTAGGATATGGTTGATAGGCCAAAACCTACTTGCCTTTATCAGCAACACCCTTACTCTTGTTCACATGCGATTTTTTCTGGATCCTACCACCTTGAATTGCCAACACTTGCGGGGTAGGTGCCTTGCCCTTAGCTGGTAGATGCTTCTCATAGTCAACAAGCAATACGAGTAACTCTGAGACTGTCTTCCTCGAGCAGTGCATGTTGAAGTTTTGCACAAAAATAGCAAAGTCCTTGTTAAGGGATCTGTTGATTAAGTAAACTTGAACATTGTCGGGGTAACCAAATCTGACCCTGTGAAGTTGATCAAAGAATTCTCTCATCTCATTCACATAGTCTTCAACTGGTTTTTCATCACCATGCTTGCAGCTGTGTAATTTGTCAAGTGACTCATACAATTCAACTACTGGAGATTTTTCATAAACATTCTTGAGTTCATCGATCATGTCGAATGGAAAATAATACTCAAACTTCTTTTGCATTATTGGATCCATACTTTGAAGCATCAAGCATCCAACTTCATTGTACTTAGCATGCTCCACTCTCCAATCTGCTTTGTCCTGCTCAGTAGCAGTCGCAGCAGGTTCCTCGGGGCAAGGGGTATTCAAGTAATTGAGCTTACTAGTCGCTCTCAAGACAATTCTGAGTGATCTGTGCCAATCATTGAAGTTTTACCCAGTCAATTTGGCTCTCTCAAGGTGACCCTTGAAAGCAGCAAACAAGGAGTTATCGGGTTGAGCCATTTCTATAGAAATAGTTCAAACATTAGTATTTTCGATAATGAAAAAGTAAACATAATACCCATGGATCTATTCATATAACCACCTTAGTTTCTTGAAAACCTAGAATCCAACTTTTCATAATTTCACTACATCAGTTGATATGCTAATAGTGAAAGTACAAAATATGGTAATCTGTCGTACAATAATTGGCAAACAATTTTTCCAATTCCTAGATGATTTATGGGATTTACTTCAAGTTGATTCATCAACTTGCCATGTAAGCATGTTTCATCCCATCTCATGCCTTAAGTTCTAGATCTCACGCATCAACTTAATTAAGTCGTCTAACTTAGAAACTGCAAATTATCCAGGTGAGGTCTCACGCTCACTCGGAAATTTTCCTTGTCATTAATCTTTGGCCTAGGTCTCACGCATACCCAAGAAAAACTCCAAGTGTCCCTTATAGTTAGATGGCATGTAACTTAAATTTTAGGGTATTAAATTTGATGTGATAATCAAAACATGTATAAAGATGCATGCACTCATCTTTATAACATTAGGTTCTCAAAACAATTATTATTACCAATTTGCAAGATAAAGTTAAAAGCTTTTGTTTGAGGTATTCGGTTCACCAATTAGAGAAGAACCATCAATTATCATCCACCGAAGTGGAATTGAGGTAAATCACCCTTAAGATGATATTGTACATCCAATGGTGATGTAAGTAAGACCTCTTTAACTAACTCATAAGTGCATGGAAACCAAAGGTAGACTCTAGGCTCTTTGGGAACCTTGTTTCCATCACTATGAATTAGCTAAAAAAAACTTACTTGCAAGACCATATGTACAAAAACATCAATCAAACACAAAGTTTATAACTTTCATCTTAAAACATATTAAAAACTATTACAATACAAATCTCGTCGCGAGGATGCATTTAACACATTGGGACATGTAAGGCCAACCCCTAAGTATGACACATAAGATTTCGTAGTGTAAAGTTCTTAATAATAATTATGTTTCACCATTATTAGTCCAATTATTTTTCTTTTCAAAAATTACCCACATGCATAAATAATTAAAAGATGAAACAATTAGCCATATGCATACTTAATTAGATAAACCCTAATTACATCAATTCTAGGTTTTTTTAATGTGTATAATTAACTAAAACTTTCACTTTGCACAAGTGAGCCACATGCATCGATTACTCGATTTCGTAAGCTAAAGTTAATTAATACACCACATAACACGTAAATTGATTTTATTATACTTGGGTCTTCCCCAATTTTAGATCTATCTAACATGTGGAACATATACTTGTAATTAAAACAAGTAAACAATCCATGACTAACATGCATATTTCGTCATGGATTCATGCATAACACACTAGTGCAAAAATGGCCTATCGTCACACATGGTCGATTTCAAACGGTCACACTGTAACATATTTACGTGACTAAATGTATGAAAATAAAATAAACAGCCACACTCTATCCGACTTGTGTGACCATTTCGGAAGATGTATGTCACACATTTGTGTATTTATGTGACTAGAGGGTAACTGGTAAATATTTTTGGATCATTTAGTCACGTTTAAGTTGGGACGTGTGACCGATACAAATCAGCTTTAAGCATTAGTCACACTACAGATATACATATGTGACAAATATATGTCACACAATTGAAGAGTGTAACCAAAATAGATATACGGTAACATGAAGTAATTGTGTATGTGGCTAAATTATATAGTCAAGTTTGTCACACATTATTTAAACGTGACTGCTATTCTTCGCTAAATACTTAGCCACATATGAATTTGAAATGTGTGACAATTGAAAAGTAAGTTTGAAGCGTTAGTCATGATATGTATTTAAAAGTGACAAATATATGTCACACACTTGAAGAGTTCGACCACATGTCATATATGGTCACACGAAACCATTGAAACATGATTAAGTGTAACGAAATTTCGATACATATGGTCACGTAAGTTAATATGTGTGTCTAAAGTTTAGTGTGTGTTTGCTTGCCAAATCCTATTGTGTATAGTCACATTTAATTGAAGCATGATCATGTGACTATAGGCTTTACAATAGTCACCACTTTAAGTGTTTTTGTGTGACTAAATCATAGTCATATTTTGTCACACTATATTTAAGCGTAGGCACAATTCGATACATATCTTCACACATTTCTGATAACTTATGTAATGTGATATTCAGTTAATTGAGTTCAGTCTATTAGTCAGACTATTTTCCAAAGGTTCAAAATATGCAGGGTGTTTACTACTGCTAGTACATAGTTAATACGACTAGTACACAGTTTATGCTGCTAGAAGTTAGAATCCTTTAATTTAAAAGAGTATTCGCATGTACGAACTTAACAATTAATACATCAACAACAACAACAACAGCAAAAATCCTTTAAAAGAGTATTTGCAGCAAAACAAAAGCTTAAATAGGTTCTTCAGACAAAAATAAATCCCTAAACAGAGTGTTACAGCTTGAGAATGACATGTGCTTCACTTTGATTTTCGTATAACAATATGTAACACCCCCAAAATCTGGTTTGGCGGAAGCATACATGTTTTTTTGGGTAAAGGGGAGTAATCCTGCACCCTGGTAAAATACATTAATCAATAAACGTTTCAGTACAATGGATGAGAGTGAGTCTCTCATCGAAGTCCCTAAGGACACTACCACTACCACTATATAAGAATGACAGACCATTCTTATAACAACAGATCTAAACACTACTAACAATGACTTAAAGTAAAAATACAATATATGCTGAAAAATCTTCTAAGTCATCATAGCGCTCCAGATCTTGAACATGAAGAAACCCATAACCAAGTTTCCCCGACTTCCAATTGCTCATTCCACAACAAATCCATTTGCGTCTTCTATTAGTATTATCCAATATACATAATCTAATAACCTAGTAAGAGTGCAATCCGTAGCAAATTGAATTTGAACGAACAAGTCAATAATAGGTTCAACATCAAGATACATGGTGATCGACAAAAGACACCATAACCAACATGAAGAACCAAAGGGTTTTGAACAAGACCCTTCAAACTTAACTTCCAAACTTGAACCAATCTTCACAACAATCGGAGTGAATCACATGAAGATACCACGGCTCAAATCAATGACATTCAATCATCATTAATAGGTTAAACCAACAGCATAGAATAATGAATTAGAACCAGCTGCACAAAACCATATTAACGATGGAAATAGACATAGGGTTATAAAACCCTTGAAAGCATAATGAATCTCCAAGTCGATCAGCAATACCAAACAAGACCCTACCAAACAGGATATCATGAATATGAGGTACGAAACAAAATCCTAACGTAAGGGTTGCTTGTAATCAGCTCGAACAAACACTATCAATGCATGTAGCATATCAATCATATATCATCAATATTCATCCCTCTCTCAACCCACAAACACGGCGTATACCTCATTCCAGAACAAACACAATCACTAGATCGACATCCATGAGTAAATGGATTGGTTAATCCAACTTGCATAACATAAAAGATATACTTGAACGAACAGCAAAACCAATCCCCAGAAAAGGCTAATCAAAACTGAATAATATAAAACCCTCAATAAGGGTTTCGTTCTTGAAAACCCTAATGATCGCAAAACACCAATAGGGATCAATTTTGATTAGCAGATCATATCAAAACAAAGAGATCGACTTAATAATGCTATTAAACCGACAAGAATGACACCCATAAGCACAATACGATCGACCAAATCTCCAAACCCTAAATCGATTGATAATAAACGACCAGGCCTAGAATTTAGGGTTTCGAGTAAACATGCATAACCTCACAGCACCACTAATGATAAAACACAACCCACAAACGATTGCATACAAACAAACAACCAAAAATCGTTTGATGTAGAGAGGCGTTTAAGGATTGATTAGGAATTAATAAAGTGGCGGCTGAATAAATAGGGAACGATTATAGAATTATCAATAGATAAACCGACTCTTATCCCTAACAAATCAAAGCAGAACGTTTAATCAATTAACCCAATGAAGAATTAAAGGAAAAACGTGAAGAATTATGGCCGGAATTTGTTAGGGATAAGGCTGCCGGAAATCGCCCCTTGAGTGCCGGAAAAACGTGAAGCATACATGTTTGGGTGCTACTAAATTGGTATCACAATACAAAGTAAAAAGAACGGTTTTTATCTCGACCATTTAGAAAAATTTTCTTTAACAAAATATTCAATTTACATCGTTCAACAATAGTACGGAAAATAGGCCCATGGAATAAATAAAGCGGTCCCAATTATATCAGAGTCATCTATGACCATGCCTTGCCCTGCCAACGCCTCCAATAGTAAGCTATCGCTTTAAACCTGAAAATACATGCTAAAAGGTCAGCTTACTCTGGTGAGTTCATATGTTTGAATAAATAACAATGTAGAGTAAAAGTAATGTGAGTTCAATAGAAAGTTTTGTGTGTTTATTTATCGTTTTTTGCTTGACTTATTCTATTACGTGGAAACATTGGGATAATGGACTTTGAAACAAAGGTTTGTTGGTCTGGTTTAACTATCATGGTCAAGGTACTCAAACAAAGAAGATGTGTCTTGTTTAGCAAATGAAATAAATAGCGTGCGTTTGGTTTCTTGCATCTGTGGTCGAGACACCCAAATAAAAGAAAAGAGAACTGGTCTTTGTTTGCTCACTGTTGTTGAAAACGCTCTCTAAAGAAACAACTAACAATTTAAAGAGTTAAGATTTTGATATATGGGTCAAGGGTATCGGGTTGGTTTTATTGTTGGTTTAAGTGGTGTGTCGAGACTGAATGTGGGTCAATATCACAAGTAACTCTGCTAATGACATAAAAACTACAAGTACTTAATTCTTGATATGCTTATTGNTAACCTACTAAGTTTACTAATATACTCGATGGCAATATGAGTTAAAAGAACATGTATATGCCTAAGTGTTCCCACTGATGGGTTTTGATAAACACAACCCATTTCATCTCTTAGCTTTAGACCAAGGGTTTCAATAAGCATATCAAGAATTAAGTACTTGTAGTTTTTATGTCATTAGCAGAGTTACTTGTGATATTGACCCACATTCAGTCTCGACACACCACTTAAACCAACAATAAAACCAACCCGATACCCTTGACCCATATATCAAAATCTTAACTCTTTAAATTGTTAGTTGTTTCTTTAGAGAGCGTTTTCAACAACAGTGAGCAAACAAAGACCAGTTCTCTTTTCTTTTGTTTGGGTGTCTCGACCACAGATGCAAGATACCAATCGCACGCTATTTATTTCATTTGCTAAACAAGAAACATCTTCTTTGTTTTAGTACCTTGACCACGACAGTAAAACCAGACCAACAAACCTTTGTTTCAAGTCCATTATCCCAAGTTTCCACGTAATAAATAAGCCAAGCAAAAACGATAATAAACACTTCCATTCCATGGGCCAATCTAGTTTTATTTCTAAGTTATTATTTTGCCACACATCAACAACAACAAGATAAACATTCCCAGGACGTGGATTTTAAGCCGATCGACAAAAGGATATCAAACAATATCGTAACTTGATTAAATCAACAACTTAATAACAAACTAGTATTACAATATAGTAGGAAAATTAAGAGAATCCTTACAAGAGGATATGAGTGTGTCGATTGAAGAGGACCAAGAGAATACAATGAGATCGATCCAATCCAGCAGGAAGCCACCACAACCTTATCCCTTTTTGATTTTGATACAAGCTTTTTGAGATGTGATCTTCCTGTGGACCGATCGGTATGAATAAAAAGAAGAAAAAGAAAGAAAAGCTATATTAACTTTCTCGACATCGATTTGTGGAGGAACTATTTTGAGTAAAGGTCGCTATCCCTCTTCATCTTCAAGGTCCTCTCGTGATTCATCTTGGGGAAGAGAGAAAGAGCACAGGAACTTTGACCATGGGGAAAGTGATATATGATAGATCTTGAAAAGTGGTTTTGGGAGGATGGAAAAAAAACAAATCTGATTAAAGTGTGTGTGAGTGGGAGCGAGGCTATCAAGGGATAAGAAGGAAAAAATAATAATTTTGTTATTATAGAGTGTATATTGTGTACCCCGTGTCCCGTTGAGCTTAAATGTAAACGTTGTACCTTGGTTCGATAAAAACGAAAAATATACTTCTGGAAACGTTTTCATAAAAATAGCATAAAATTCAAATTATTGATTCTAAAAAATAATTATAGAACTGTGACCATAACTAATGTGGTGTCGGTACGCGTGCGGTGTCGTTATTCAGTAAATGCGAGATAGCCTCTCGTTTTTGAGTTTAATCATCGGTAAATGTTAGAAAATTAATATTCGCACTTTCTTACAAAAACAACTTATTCCACTATTAAAATAATAGTCCGAAAAATTACGGGTGGTTACAGTCTACCCTCCTTACAAGGAATCGCGTCCCGCGATTCAGTTTACGTTATCCGTTAGTATGGTATTTGGAAAAGGGCTGATGGTACTTGTAACCGATTTGGGCCTCACTAGATTGTTTAAAGTTTTATCTTTGTTTGTGGGTGAGTAATTAAGTTGTCTGTTAGTTGTTATCCCCTTTTAATGTTTTTGATAAGGTACAATAGCTCATGGGGTAAGTTTAATAGGATAATGGTTCTAGTCTCAACCTCACGATGTTTCGCCGTCTTGTTAGTGCGGCTCCTCTAAATTCCTTGGCCTTAATCTTCTATATGGTATATTTCTTAGTGTCGTAAATTTCTTTGATAGATGTAAAGTGGTAAAAAAAATGTTGGTTGGTCTTCAAGATTCAATCCGAATTTTTGTGTTTTCCCTTCTCGAAGGAATGAATTTTTTTATTTATTTATTTTTTTTTGACAACTTTATTTGGGTAAATGTTTACGATTTGACCAAAATAACTTTTCAAGTATTGTACATTTCTTTGTTGGGAATCAATAGTTGCATGAGATGACACGGTTTTTAAAAGGTTGAAAATTTTGTAGAACGTGTCTCTCATCATGGGGTGGATAAGGTAATTCCAAAAAAAATTAACGTTTAATTATTACTTTAGTTACCAGAGTTTGATATGGTCTGACTAAAAAGATATATAATTTAGTAAAGTGGGTTTTTAAGCATGGTGTAGATTAAACAATTTCTCAAAATTTAACATTTAGTCACCCTTTTAATATGCAAAAGTCTTGATAAGGTTTGACCAGAAAAACTTTTAACTCAAGAAAATGAGTGTCTTAGAAAAATATTACTATGAGTTTTGTAGTTGATATAAACGCGTTTTTAAAAGGAAGGTCCTTAAAATAGGAATATCAGCGAGGAAGGTGTAGTCGGATATATACGTCTACATTTGTTTTTAAATGTCTAGGGTTAGAGTCTAGTTGTCAATGTTGAGTAGGATTAGATGTTTAGTACTAGATGGAGCTCATTGTTATTCATAGTTTCAGGCAGAGGCGTGGGATACACTTTTAAGTTATGGTTTAGTTACAAAGGAAAATATTGGTTTTTCTGTTTATGTGGTAGTAACATAAAATACTTTTCAAGGGAGTAAATAGTTCACCAAGTGATTGCGGAATAGTTTATGAAACGGTCTGTAAAACTGTTTGTAGAGTAATAGGAAAACAATTTATCATTTGTAAAATAGTAGCAAAATTGTAGTTTAGTTTTGTGATTTAGTAGCAAAGCAGTTCATAGTGGAGTAAAATAATTTGTAACGTGTAGTAAGACTTGTAGGGTAATCGTAATATTGTTGACAACATGTTAGCGAAACTGTTTGTTGTTTTATAGAAAGATAGTAAGGTAATGAATCGGCTTATTATATCATGATAAAATAGTAGTAAAGATAATTCGTAAAAACAGTTTATAGGATAGTAAGAAAACAATTCAATGTTTATAAAATAGTAGCAAGGTCAAAATCTTGAAGCAGTAATATATTTTGTAGGACAGCAAAATGGTCTGTAGAATAATTGAAAATAGTTTGTATGCTAATAGCGACACAGTTTATTTATCTTATAAGAGGGTAGCAAGGTAGACAACTGGTAATCTCGAGGGATACATGAAGGATTAGGTGTCTGTTCCAAATATAGTGGTCCAGGTTGCTCCTTAAGGTCTTAAGGTTTCCGTTGGGCATAACATTTCTGCTGAATGGGGAGTTTGGCAAATTCAGAGTACGACGATGAAGGAGGATGTCGATTGCTACCAGCAATCAGTTGGCTATCTCAGTAGTGTACTTAGCAGGGAAGGTATAACATCTATTAAGTGTAAGGTTTGGGGTAGGGGTGACTGTAACATACCAGATTGTGATAAAAAAAAGTATTCCATATAAGAGAAAAAGTATTGTGATGTAAAAGTGTCATGATGGCAGTGTGTTGTGTGTAGATGTGAACATTTATGATATACAATGCTTAGGTACATACACATAAATTTTTGCTCTTCTTAGAAATCAAATAGGAATCAATCGGAACATAACTCTATTATAACTACTCCCAGTATCGCAAAATTCACCTCTGAGTCGGACATAGGTGATCAGGCTATGTCCCACTGTCCCTGGTCGAATATAGGTGATCAGTCTATATTCCACCGAGGTTCAATGAATTTTGAAATACTCAGCTCAGTTACAGTAGCAATATGTCCCTTACTTTTAATGAAAGTGTTTTACAATAAGTAAGGCAGCAGGCTTGGCAGGCAGACATGTGGCTGTCATAGAGTTTTGTTTTTGTAAATGTAGTTATACTCTAGGTTTTAAAATATACCCAGTTCTCTATAACCAAGGCTCTGATACCAATCTGTAACACCCCCAAAATCTGGTTTAGCGGAAGCATACATGTTTGGGTGCTACTAAATTGGTATCACAACACAAAGTAAAAAGAACGGTTTTTATCTCGACCATTTAGAAAAATTTTCTTTAACAAAATATTCAATTTACATCGTTCAACAATAGTACGGAAAATAGGCCCATGGAATAAATAAAGCGGTCCCAATTATATCAGAGTCATCTATGACCATGCCTTGCCCTGCCAACGCCTCCAATAGTAAGCTATCGCTTTAAACCTGAAAATACATGCTAAAAGGTCAGCTTACGCTGGTGAGTTCATAGGTTTGAATAAATAACAATGTAGAGTAAAAATAATGTGAGTTCAATAGAAAGTTTTGTGACCATTATGTCACTCACAATGTCATGAAAAATATAGTTTACTTTCAAGTAAATGTAGTAAAGTGGACCACAAGTTTCTCGAGTGTGAATAACCTTTCACGTACAAATCAAGTTCAGTTTTAGTGACTACTGCTTTACTCACAACGTCATGAAAAATATCAGTAAAGTAGATCATAAGTATTAAGCATTTAGTTGGACCATAGGCAGAGTATGTGATCATTACAACGAATATAATGCCACACAAAATAACAGTCTGTTGCGCTAGCACTAAGTTCATGCAACCGAAGCTAGACAGTTCAGTGCGCTACTAAGTAGCACATAATAATAGTAGGGGCCCATAGCGAGTGTTTAACCCAATACACTCGTAATCCGACTTGGTATATGCCCGCATTGACCCGTCTGGCCAACCGAGCGGGGGAGTCACCCCCAATAGATCTATTTATATCAATCGCGCTTCCCAGCATGAATTAACGGCTCATGAAGGTGGGCATAACAGTGGGTTCAGGGGCTTAGGCTAACT
>LBNU01031285.1:35229-45948 GCA_014162995.1 Artemisia annua | reverse complement strand
CCACCACCACCGAGACCCTCCCTCCACCATTTCCTACCATGAATATCACATATCAACCATTAGTAGGCCTGACAACCAAGATCTGCAACCAGATCCAAACATCTTCATTATTATTTTTTTTTAGATCTAGTGTTTTGTGCTTCAATTTAGTTTATTGGGTATATTTTTGTTTGATTCAAGTGCTTGCGTTCAAGCATAAGAACTTATATCAATAAAAATTCTTATCAGATTTTTTGTTCAAGTTATTGGGACACTCTCCTTTTGTTGGGTTTTATGATTTATACAAAGTGTATTTTTAAAATGGTGTGTAGTTGGAGAATTGTATAGGTGGCCGGAAAATATTAGGACCACATAATACGAAAAAAAAGTTTTTGTGGACACAGTTATTATTGTTATGTGTGTGTTTTTAGCTTCCGTTTAATTTGGATTTTTAGTGTATTGAATTTGTGGGAAGTGGCCGGAATTATTGGCAGGTTGCCGGAATTGCTGTGAGGTTGTTGAAATTGTGATGGAGATGCGATATAGATGATGAAGATGTTTGGCCGACTGTGGTGTTGGTGGATGATGGGTGAAGATAGTGGAAAGTATTGGTGTTGGTGGGTGGTTAGGGTTTTTAGTTTTTGTTAAATTTAAGTTTTTTCTTGGGTTTTGGTTTAAATTTTGGGGGTAGTCGATGGAGGAGGTGGTGGATGGCTGTAAGTGGTAGTGGCGGCGGCGGTTGGTGATGGTAGCCGGTGGTTGGTGGTGATGGATGTGTTTTTGTATTTTGGAGAAGAGAAGAGGGAATACACATTTTGCTTGTACAAAGATTTACTAGGAATAAAAATAATAATTTATTTATTTATTTAGAATGATGACGTGTCGGTTTCAACTGGTAGCCAGTTGCAAAATGGGACAACAAGGGTGTTTTTGGAACAAATTTAAGAGTTACAAGTGTAGTAGTAGGAGTTTTTAAAGTTCCATACCAACAATTGAAAATTTGTGAAAGCTCATAGCCAGTCCATGGACTTATGTCACACCCTGAAAATACCTGTTATATGGCAGCGGAATTGAATACCTGGGTGTAACGATCATGGCATCTCATACAAGGTTATATTGAACGACCTAAAATGTCGTTTTGAAAATACATCGTTTGATCATTAAAACATTCAGAGTTTACAAAATAGGTCCCAAAATAATGTTGCAAGTTCATGAAAACTAGTTCAACTTGATCAAACGTTACATAAGTGCATAAAATGAAAGGTAAGACGCGTCGACTCTTCGACTCCATGATGGTCCATATGCAAGTCACATGTTGTTATCTTAGTAACCTGAAAATACATTGCTAAAACGGTCAACAATAATGTTGGTGAGAAATCATAGGTTTAGGAAAATGAATGTTATACGATAACCATAAATATAAGTGTATGACTACCCGTCACATGATTGTATGACTACCCGTCATATGGTTGTAAAATTGTACAATATTACTTAAGCTCATGACCCCGAAGCTAGACTGTAGGTAATGCCCCAAATGGAGTGCTTTGCCAAACACTTGGAATGATCAAATGAAATGCATCCGCTTGACTGTTGGTAACCCCAACACGGATGGAGGCGTCACCCTCAATAGATCTATCCACTCACTCTCGCTTAAATACAATTAACGGTTCATGATGGTGGGGACTTAAAACATGGCAATGTAGTAACTTAAGTAATGTATATGGATTTGATACTTAGGCTCGTATGAAAAATGGTGCAATGTATTCTCCCCCGTGGGATTTGAAAACAATAAAAATGTAAACGGGGCTATGAAAACTCACCTCAAGGAATGGCATAATATGGAATGTATGAACTGAAGTAATGAGGTGCAACTCCTAGCCGCAACCTAAAATGAATGCATGTAATCTACTTTAGATTATGAAATGGGTTCATGTATGCACTTGCACTATAATCTATACCACTCGTTTTGTATTCAAAATATATATTGTTGGCGAAAATATAAATTACATCTTCGTATAAGGTCATGGTGATTATTACATGTTTATATGGTTTAATAATGTTATACGGTAGTTATATAGGGAAATATAATGAAATTTAGCTTTTAGACGTAAGATACAACACTTAGTCAATTTCTGAAAACGGCTCAAATGGCCTCGGAAAACTAGTTGTAGAATACAGTAGGATATGAATTAGGGAATAAGCTTTACATTTCTGGAAACCTTGTCACAATACCTAGAGGTCTTAGCACTGGAGTTTCTCCCAATTGTGTATGGATTTTTAGATAAACAGTCGTAAAGTTGGGTGTTTAGGCCAAATCTGCCATTTCTGGTCTGTTTTTATGAAACTTTGAGTGGTCACCAAATGCAGGTTACTTGTCCAAATGACAAAAGGTCAATTGTTTTGAAAAGTATTCCAGGTATACTAACTTTTGTTCCTTGGAGTCCCAACTCCAGAACTGAGTCATTTGACGGAAAAATGGGCTCAAACATGGGTGTTTACAAAGTTCCTGGTTATACTTAGAATATTTTCTGAGTAAAGTGCTGTTGGTATTTTAGTGAAAATAATCTTTCGAAAACTCATAACTAACTCGTTATAAGGCCGATTTTCATGTTCTTTATATCCCCGAAAAGGTAAAAATATATACTAACATATTTTCAATAGTTTGGCAAGTTTTGAAAAGGTCTAAGGCTCGTTTTTGGTCAAACAATTTCGTACATCAGCAAAGGATTTTCCGGAAAATCTTTATAGTTAGTATATTTTGTTTTTGGCATAACTTCTTCGTCTTAAGTCCGTTTTTAGTGATTCAAGCGGCCATAGTTTCGTCTAGGAATGTATTTTCTAGTTCTTGGGTCCAAAATTAACCAAAACTCACTGAGTTTACCACGTTTTGCAAAAAGGGACAGTAGCTTTATATATAGTGTTAAAAATGGTTTTCATGGTTTGTAACTTGTCCAAATTCATCACCAACAACAACAAAACATCCCTTAATCTACCATACACCTTCCTAGGGTGTCATGGGTTCCCTAGCATCATTTTTCAATCATTTTTCCATAGGCTCACAAGTAATTCATTTTATAGATAAAAATGATATAAAACATAAGTTTTGTGGTATAGATTTTTACATGCTTGTACATAGACAATAAAAATACATGAACCTTGATGAAATTTAATAAAATTATGAAAATGAATTTGGTAAACTTACTTGAAGTGGTGGTGATTTGTTGTTTTTAAAAAAAAAAACCTAACAAATCTATAGGTTTCTATTTCAAAACCTTGTAATAGACTACTAATGAGACATGAGTAAGACTTGATCTTGTGAAAAATGATGGTTCTCTTTGTTGTTGTTGTTCTTGCCGTACACCACAAAGAAAAAGGAAGAGAAAACTTGATTTTCTTCTCTCTAAAATGTTATAAGTTTGCATGTATGTGTTTTTGTTGGTGATTAATGGTATTTGTATGTTAATTTAGGTGGAGACATGTGTCTTATGACACCCCAAAACCGGCCACCTCAAAGAGGTGGGGATATTGTCATTGTTTTTGTCCCACTTGATTTTACGGGGTACCGTTTAGTGCATAGTTTTGGTATTTTAACGTTATCGGGTACCGGGTTAATTAAAAAGAAAATATAACGGGACAATACGGGATATAATAAAGTTGTAAAAATTATAAAAATATAATTTTCATAAACATTGGGTATTTTGATAGGTATTGCTTTGTTGGTACAATTCTTGTTGTATATAGTTCAAGTAAAGGTTTATTATTTGGTTAACCACCAAAAATAAATAATATATAGTTTTATAACCTTAGTGGAAAAATAACTAATATAAAAATATATTAGTGCTCTAGTGGAATTTGTTTGGTACATTAGGTTAAAAACTAATAACTTGTCTTATTATTTATATACAAATAAATAAATAATGGTAACTTGAAAATATATATCTACGAGTGGAATAGAATGCAAATGATGTCGTGATGCAATGTAGACTAACCCTAGTCTAGAAAATGTACGATGGTTGACAATGTGACTTAACCTACCCGGTCTCGTCAAATGGATACCCGTAAACCCTGTTTACGTGAAATGTTGAATTGAAATTCAATGAATAGGAAATGTCGGGAATAAGGAAAATTGGCCTGAAATGGAGAATTGTGACATTCTCCCCTCCTAACAGGAATCCAGTCCCTGGATTCGGTTCATGTTGGTCTCGGGAGTGGTATTGGTAAAATGATGTGGATAATTGAATCGCTTTTGGTCTTCCCGTACCCTAGTATACTCGGGACTTCTTCGGGAATTCTCGCGAATTTCATGATAGAATTTGACTCTGTTTCATTGTATGACCTTACAGTCCATGATTTCTACTGGTTCTTCCACAAGGTTCAAGTTTGTCATTGAGTTGGATTTCTTCTATTGAAAGATGAGTAATTCATCGAATAATCACTTCTTGCTTGTTTCATGAATATGTGTTGGACTAGTGAATTGGGCTTTTTCCGATTTCGGTCCGTCAATAAGTGATTAGCACTTCGACCATAAAGTGCTCTCAAATGGTGTGATCCTTATGTTCATGTGATAACTATTGTTGTAAATGAATTCGGTTTATGGCAAATGGTTATCCAACAATTTCCAAAGTTAATCATACCTGATCTAAGCATATCTCCCTATGTTGGAATCGTTCTCTCGTTCTGACCATTGGTCTGAAGGTGATAGGTGATGCTTATACCTAGTTGGGATTCCAAAGAAAACCTTAAAATGATTGCCGAATAGGTATCGTGAATGTTATGAATTAAGTCTTCCTCCACCTAAGGTGCTTAGTCTCCATTACTAAGATATTTCCATGTTCTATGTCATCAATTACAAAACCCTTATATGTATAAGTGATGTAGCATAGTGATTGATTTTCAAAGTTTTTTTCGAGATTGAGTGTTTTGTTCATAATCTGTATCCGAATAAATGAATTTAAAACTTTAAGCAGATGACTTTCTGAGAAATAATTTCTTACGAGATGTATGATTTGTATAATTGGAGTTTGGAGGGAATTCATTGAAAAGTGTAGGCATTAAAAATGATGAAGTAGTCGCGTGGGTATGTCTACATGTATGCGTTGATGTCTAACATCCAATTTGGTTAATGCCTATTGGTGAGATCATGTTCACTTGAAGGTTCTATAGTCCGGTTTAGAAGGCTGGATTCATCTTTATAGTGTTGCTTAGTGAGCATTCGTATCGAAACGAATCTTGTAATTCGAGTAGGCTAATACTTTCGAGATGATAGAATCTTGACAACTAGGTCAGTGATAATTGTGATATCTCATGATTCCTGTTAAGTTCCGAATGATCTTAATGTGTCAAGGAATTCTTCTCAAAGATGGCATGTAAAGTCTTTCTAGGAAAATCATTGGTAATATCCACTTATGAATTTAGTGAGTAGTGAGACTAGAGAATGGTAAATGATGGTGATAGTGAGAATGTAAGGTAGCCTATTGAGACTCAAATGTCTCAGTATCATAACTGATTGTCTCCTCTGAATTGGTCTCATGTGAAGTTACAGTGGAAGTCATCGCCCGACGAAGGTGAATTACTCCAAGAATATCGAGGAATAGTTGGCATAGGTTCATTGGTAGATTGAAAAACATCCTACGAGTCTAAGTCTGAAGAATTATTGATAAGGTAGGTGAATGAGAACACGGCTCAATGGTAATTGTGACATAGTGAGACTGTGATGAATGAGGGTACCATGATGTAAGTGTACTGTGTATATATGTGTATGTTCATGAGATGTTGTGTTTATGTATTCATATGAATTTTGGCGTTTCAGAAATTTTGTAAGACTCGACCCGAACATAATCCTAACATAACTGCTCAAAGTATTCCAAAATTCACCTTTGAGTCAGACATAGGTGATCAGTCCATGTCCCACTGTCCCTGGTCGAATATAGGTGATCAGTCTATATCCTACCGAGGTTTAATGAATTTTGCAATACTTAGCTCAGTTATACTCGTAATATGTCCAAAACTCCTTGATAAAATGTTTAGACAGCAAAGGCGATGTGATGCGCATGGATTGCAACACGCACTACGTTTTACCTCTCGAGGGATCTCGAGAAGCTTGCAATCCCCACCAGGCAGTGTACCTGACCGATGTAGTATAGTGTAGTGGCAAGTACCGGGGGATTGATCGTTCTCTCGCAGGGAATAGTGTTCGTTAGGCTAAAGGCTACTCTAATCTAGGTCTAAGGGTGGAGGAAGATTCTTTTTGTATTTTTATATTTTATGAAAGCAGGTAAAATCTCTGGTTTTGGAGGAGAGGGCGGAATTAGTTGCTAGTCAACTAACCCAAGTTATCTACTTTTAATCTACTTTTATTTTTGTATTTTTTTGGTTTTGAGAAAATCAGTGGTGGAGAGTAGTGTTTACTTAGATTTCATTACTCCCTAACTATCTTTTACCATGTAATTAGTATGTTGAGTTTGCGTGGATGACGGGTGTATTCCTAACAAGTCGTAGGGAGTGCGTTCAATTCCCTAACTCTATAAGTTCCTACCTCACTCTATGACGATACGTCAAGCATCCTATCATGAGCTCACCGATAGCAACCTATGCATGAAATACTACCTTAAAATCGATAACGCACATACGATTCACGTTTCTAAAGACGTTCAAGCTTGTTACCGTATAGGAGATTAGCCAGTTTTCTCTAGTCTAACGTAGATGAAACATTCACCCAAATACAATCACAACATACACATCACATGATAATCAATAGTTAGGTTTCATTAGATCTAAGCAAACACAAAGTAAATTAGCCTAGCATGTTGAAAGAAAGACAAGCACAAGCATATATCACACAACACATAGACATATTGTATGAATAAAGACTTATCTTGGATTAAACATGCAAGTTAGAGGGGTTAGGATACCCTCTAAGGTCTGTAATACACGTACTAGGGTTTAACCCTAAAGTTCTCCACTCCAAAATTCCTCTAAAATTCGTCTCAAAATAAGAAAAAACGTTCTATATATATAGAAAACGCGGGCTGACGGCGTCAGCCCAATAGGTGACGTCGTCAGCTCGGCGATTAGGGTTTCCTGACGGCCTTGATTGACGTGGTCATAATTGCTGGTTCCAGATCTGACGGCCTTGGTTGACGGCGTCACAATTTTGCACTACAAACTCTCTGGCCCGTCACGAGTATTTTTTCCACTTCTGGACTTCACTTGTTCCTGACGGTGTCACCTTGTAGAGTATGACGACGTCACCTTCTGTGATCTTTAAGGTCTTTTGAGTTTTTGTTGTTTTCCGCACTTTTTCACTCCGTAAACGCCCGAAAATGCTTCTTTTGTGATTTTCCCTTCAAAAGTACCTAAAATGAGAAAAGAAACGACTTTGGGTGAAATCCAAACCAAAAACATACGACTTAGGACTCAAAATGACCCCTAAAAACGTAACATTTTTCGTCTCATCAAATACCCTTACACTTGAGATTTGCTTGTCCTCAAACCAATCATCACACTAAATTCATTATCAAGAAGAGAAGCTAATTCAGCAGCTAACAATAACAATTAACAACGATTGCTCAGAATCATAGATCAAGCTGAATAAGGACAGATTCAAAGCTAATAAATGCAATAACACTAATACTCTAAAACATCACTACCAATCATCAGTTGACTACTTTGAACAAATGAAAACAGAATTCAATCAAGTAACACGGAGCTACACTACATAACAAGAGAAATATGAAACTGAGCGAAGAAAGGGAAGAACAAACTCACAAGATCAAATCCCTAACTGAAATAGGGTAGATATTCAACCCAAGGCCTATCTTTTGATAGGCTTAAAACATCACCAGAAACTACCAATCTACCATCAATACCCCACAGATTCATCCCATGAATTCATCGTTAACTTTCATTGACCAGTTTCATTAGAACAAACTTTAGCAGATACAAAACTAATAAACTCACTTCAGACTATCATGAAACTTGAATGAGCTTATTACAGAATGAAAACAACTTATGAAATGATTTAAAAAAACTGAATGAAGCAGTTACTATAGAACAAGACAAATTTTTAAATGAAAATTAACTAAAACTTTTATTCATAAAAGCTAGAATTACACTTTAAAAAAGTTGAGATTACAGAAGATTTATCACTAAAACTTATCCAAATTTCATTTCTGCAGCATAACAGTAAGCTAAATTCTACCTAAGCTACCCTACTCCTAACTCTAATTAACTAACCTACTGACTAACTAACTCCTTTCCATGTGATGAGGGCTTCTTTATATAGCCTGAGGAGAGGAGAAAGCTTCAAAAGCATCCAGAATAGCATCATCCTTGGACTATTCCATTCGAGATCCCTTGTGACACACGATGTCCAATCAGAAGCCTTCAATCCTCCTAGTGACGCGTCTCAGCCACTCACAATCATCCACGTGTCATTCCAACTTGTCAGGTGGTGTCAGTGATGAGGGAATTGACCAGCGTACCCTTAATACGAGGATAATTGTGAATGGGATTGGATAATTTGGTTGAGGCATTAATTAGGGTTCATGGGAAGAATTGGGGAAAAGGGTAAAAGAGGTGGCGGGGTTATTTTTTATGTTTATTTGACTTGTGGGTTAACCAGGGATAATGTTGGGCCGGGTTTAGATTATAAAAGGAATTGGGCCTTTGGATGATTGTAAAGTGTTTTGGGATTTATGGGTTTAGGATAAAAAAAATGTAATGGATTATGGATTATTTGGACCAGGCTTGGACACATTTAAGCTTATGATTTAAAATGAAATGTGCAAGGACCAATTGTGTACTTTTCTGAAAATGAAAGGACTGATCCTGCCAATCTTCATAAAAATAATCCAAGGGCTAAACCTGACATTCCTTGATTCTTCAAGTACCATAGTTGACCATTTGAGCATAATTTGGAATCCGCTTTGGTAATTTTCTCTCCGGCCTTGGCTTTACATCCTCTTTCCAAATTCCTGTGCTCGTGTTGTCTATTTTGGCTCGGTTTTGTCCATTATCTCAATACCCGTACTTGCACATGTAAAAACACAAAAACACAACAAATTTGGCATTTTATGATCGGTTTTTGGTCTTTTAAGTCCGATATCTAGGTATAAAGGTATGTGTAAATTAACACATACCACTAGTGAATTGGGCTTTTTCCGATTTCGGTCCGTCAATAAGTGATTAGCACTTTGACCATAAAGTGCTCTCAAATGGTGTGATTCTTATGTTCATGTGATAACTATTGTTGTAATCTGTCACAAGTTTTATAAAAGAGTGACCAAAAGGAATTGCTTGTCAAAGCGATAAGTGTCTTAGAAAAATATTTCGTACAAGATGTATGTTTTGTATAATTGTAGTTTGGAGGAAATTCATTGAAAAGTGTAGGCATTAAAAATGATGAAATAGTCGAGTGGGTATGTCTACATGTATGCGTTGATGTCTGACATCTAATTTGGATAATGCCTATTGGTGAGATCATGTTCACTTGAAGGTTCTATAGTCCGGTTTAGAAGGCTGGATTCATCTTTATAGTGTTGCTTAGTGAGCATTCGTATCGAAACGAATCTTGTAATTCGGGTAGGCTAGTACTTTCGAGATGGTAGGATCTTGACAACTAGGTCATTGATAATTGTGATATCTCATGATTCCTGTTGATTTTCGAATGATCTTAATGTATCAAGGAATTCTTCTCAAAGATGGCATGTAAAGTCTTTCTAGGAAAATCATTGGTAATATCCACTTATGAATTTAGTGAGTAGTGAGACTAGAGAATGGTAAATGATGGTGATAGTGAGAATGTAAGGTAGCCTACTGAGACTCGAATGTCTCAGTATCATAACTGATTGTCTCCTCTGAATTGGTCTCATGTGAAGTTACAGTGGAAGTCATCGCCCGATGACGGTGAATACTCCTAGAATATCGAGGAATAGTTGGCATAGGTTCATTGGTAGATGGAAAAACATCCTACGTGTCTAAGTCTGAAGAAGTATTGATAAGGTAAGTGAATGAGAACACAGCTCAATGGTAATTGTGACTTAGTGAGACTGTGATGAATGAGGGTACCATGATGTAAGTGTACTATGTATATATGTGTATATTCATGAGATATAGTGCTTATGCATTCATATGAATTTTGGCGTTTCAGAAATTTTGTAAGACTCGACCCGAACATAATCCTAACATAACTGCTCTAAGTATTTCAAAATTCACCTTTGAGTCAGACATAGGTGATCAGTCCATGTCCCACTGTCCCTGATCGAATATAGGTGATCAGTCTATATCCTACCGAGGTTTAATGAATTTTGCAATACTTAGCTCAGCTATACTCGTAATATGTCCAAGACTCCTTGAGAAAATGTTTAGACAGCAAAGGCGATGTCAAACCACTCAGTTGCAAGTCCCGCCCATACAAGACTTGTAACCTATGTTTTCACACCCCATTGCACAACACATGTAAAATGAATTAAAGTGACCCGTGTAATGTAGTGTAGCTGATCGCACACCCAAGTGATGCCATGAATGTAGGTGATCCATAACTAAGTGATGTAGGCAACAAAGTACCCAAGTAATGTAGTGTATCTCTATACCCATGAAATGTAGGTGGTTACGCACCCATGCTATGAACTGTATTGTGGTATAAAACCATGTAAAGTGAATATGCACTCATGATGAAATGATGAGATGCTATGATGATGTGGTTATAGTCTAGGGTCCAAGATACAACCTAGTTCGCTA
>LBNU01031285.1:7276-34999 GCA_014162995.1 Artemisia annua | reverse complement strand
TTCTGAAATACGGCTAAAAATGGCCTCAGAAAACTAGTTGTAAATTAGTGAATATTGAGAGTTAGGAAACAAAATTGGTATTTCTGGAAAGCTTAGCACCAAGCCTAAATATATTCAGTAGTGAAGTTTTGCTCAAAGTGCCCAGTTTTTAAGATAAATGGTCGAAAAGTACGGTGTTTAGGCCAAAACTGCCATTTCTGGGCAGTTTTTGTGAATGTTTGGATGACTGTAGATTACTCATTTTAAGTCCAAATGACAAACGGCTTTTTGATTTGAAAACTAGGACAGGTGCTCTAACTTTTGTTCCTTGGAGTCCCAACTCCAGAACTGAGTCATTTGACGGGAAAATGGCTCCCAACATGGGTGTTTGTAGATTTTCTGGTTTGTCTTAAAAAAATATACCAAGTGTTAGTGCTGATGGAAATTTTAGTGAACCGATATCTTTGAAAATTTATAACTAATTCGTTATAAGGCCGTTTCTCGAGTTCTTTATATCCCCGAAAAGGTAAAAAGGTGTACTAACATATTGTCAACAGTTTGGTATGTTTTGACAAGGTCTAAGGCTCATTTTTGGTCAATGAAATTCATACATCAGCAACATATTTTTCAGAAAAATATATATAGTTAGTATATCTTGTTTTTGGCATATCTTTTTTGTCGTAAGTCCGTTTTTAGTGGTTCAAGCGGCCATGTTTTCGTCTTTGAATGTATTTTCTAGTTCTTGGGTCCAAAATTAACCAAAACTCACTGAGTTTACCATATTTTGCAAATAGGGACAGTAGCTTTATATATATTGTTTAAAATGGTTTTTCATGGTTTATTCTTGTCCAAATCCATCTCCAACAACAACAAAACATCCCTTAATCTACCATACACCTTCTTAGGGTGTCATGGGTTCCCTAACATTGTTTTTCAATCATTTCTCTATAGATTCACTAGTAATTCATTTTATAGATAAAAATGATATAAAACATAAGTTTAGTGGTATAGATTTTTACATGCTTGTACATAGACAATAAAAATACATGAACCTTGATAAAATTTAGTGGAATTTATGAAAAGAATTTGATAAACTTACTTGGATGATATAGTGAATTTTTGTAAGAAAACCTTAAGAATCTATAGGTTTATATTTCAAAACCTTGTAATAGATTGCAAATACTACTTGTAAATAATCTTGGACATGAAAAATTTATGGTTCTTCTTGTTCTTGTTGTTTGGCCGATCACACAAAGAAGAGAGAAAGAAATTTTATTACTTGATCTAATTTTACACCATACAAGTATGTGTAATTTTTGGTGGAACTAGGGATTATATATGTGAGACAAGAAGAGCACAAGTGTCCCCTTGGACTCTTAGAACCGGCCACCTCTTCAAGAGGTGGTTGTGTTGTCATTTTTGTACACTAATTTATTTTACGGGGTACCGTTTAGTGTATAGTTTTGTAATTTTAGCGTTATCGGGTACCAGGTTAATTAGAAATAAATTCTAACGGGACAAAACGGGATATAACAAAGTTTGTAAAAATTATAAAAATATAATTTTTGTAAACATTGGATGTTTTGATAGGTAGTGCTTGGTTGGTACAAATATTGTTATAAGTTAATATAATTGAAGGTTTAAAAATATAAAACCTTAAAATATAAAATAATTAACTTTTACAATTTAGTGGGAATATTACTAGTATATAAAATATTAGTGCCATAGTGGGAATTGTTTGGTGTATTGATTAAAAACTATAATCATGTGTTATTATTTATTTGAAGATAAATAAATATATATAACTTGAAATTGTATATATTCTACGAGTGGGATAGAATGCAAATGATGTCGTGATGAAATGTAGACTAACCCTAGTCTATAAAATGTATGATGAATGATGATGTGACTTAACCTACCCGGTTTCGTCAAATGAATATCTGTAAACCTAGTTTACGTGAAATGATGAATTGAAATCTGTGAATAGGAAAATGTCAAGACTTGGGAAAGTGACCTGAAATTGAGAATTGTGACATTCTTCCCTCCTAACAGGAATTCAGTCCCTGAATTCAGTTCATGTTGGTCTCGGGAGTGGTACTGGTGAAATGATGTGGACAATTGAGTCGCTTTTGGTCTTCCCGTACCCAAGTATACTCGGGACTTCTTCGGGAATTCCCGCGNNNATATTATTCTATTTAAAAGTTTAATTTATGCGTACACGTGTTTGAATATTAAATACGGCTAAATTTTTAGTAACGGGAATATAAATATCAAATGGTAAGCACGAGTTACTATGATATGAAAATAAATATACACGATTCTACTTATAACAACGATTCATGAAACTGTTACTTAAAATTTATATATGAAAATCCATAAAAACATTTTAAAAACTTTACGGAGCATATTTAACTTCATTAACGCTTATTATGTGCTACTAAACAGGCACATTTTGTACAACATGATATTAATAGTTAAAGTTAAACAATAATATCAACATCAACTCAGCATGTCTGTCAGTTAAAAACGTTATACAAAGCTAATTATTAAAGAAAAAAAAAACATGGGTTAAATAGTCATTTTTTTAATTTACAAGGTGTTTTCCTTAAATTAAAATAAATAAATAAATAAATAAAATAAAATAAAAAGATCCACGCATCACAATTCTTATTTGATAACAATCACCCTCAAATCAAAAAAAGAAAAACTACGTAGGTGATAACCTAACTCTATTCATTGACGTGATGTTTCATAAAAAAAACCGTAATAGTTGGCCGTTGTAAAGGAATTAAAATATGTACATGAGAATTATTAAGCAAGAATATATAGTTTTTAATCAGGTTATTACGTTACTATACTGCGATGATGTTATTGAGTTGGTAATCATGGATGTGAGATACAACCATTTTTAGATACTTTTGATTTATGTATTAACCTCTTTTTGCTTCTGGATAGAATCCGAAAGAGACCTCAACAGAACTTTGCTTATGCCTTATATAGCTGATAGTTTTTAGTAACCTTTTTTATGGTTTAACTTTTTTGTTATACACACGAACTTTTAGTAACATTTTTTTTATGTTTTATTGAAAACTTCTACAATTAATATTTGTGTTTTTACGATAAACACACTAAGCTATGATAGAATTAGTTGTGAGTTCAGGGGTTTTGTACTAAGCTTCTCAAAAAAGCTTATAGCTTTATCATAAACTTATTGTATTATGGTAATTAAATAAGCCACTAAGCACATTTAATAAGCATAACCAAACACCCCTTTAGTTCTAATCTGAAGTTTCTTATTTGATGTTATAACTAACTTTATTGTTATCCTCACTATAATGCAATATGTAAGTGGTTTTTGCAGTTTTATGATCTTATCACACACACACTAAAGTGTAATGCAATTTGTTGTGTGTGGTTTTTAGAGGAGGATTAAGTATCAACACATGATTGTCATGGAAGGATTTTCTACGCCTACTAAAGGTATGAATGTATAATTAAGTTGAGTTGCTGATTTAGATAATACATGAATGTATTTTAATGTACCAAAGATGTATTTTGGTGCCTATATGGGAAATTTTATGGTAGGAAATCTTAATAGGTATCTTTGAATGAGTTAATGAAACTTAGCATGTGTTTGCTGTCATTGATAACACTATGGGTGTCAACCAACGATCTAAAATATGGGTGTCTTTTACCTTGATGATTTAGGCCAATTGTAAAGAAAGTTGCACTAAAGTGAAAGGTCGGTAAGGATTCAAACAATCCTAAAAGACTTGCGAATGTACTCTTTGTCATTTTTTCTTGCATTTATAATTTACTTATACAAGTAATTATAATTTCCTTATATAGTTCGGTCTCAGAGATACATTATACATAAACGTAAGATTAAATTTGAGTTCTACCCATTACATCTTTTTTTGTTTCTCTTTATGTAATAAATAAACTATAGTGTAAGCATCTATGTTAATTTGGTAATTTTATGATCAAACATGAGAAGTAAATAGCACAAACTTATGAAAATACAATTTTCCGAACAAAAAGGTACATTAATAAACATGGTATGATCGTTATTCATAATCAAATAAATGAATCAATCTTCAAAGCTATCTAAATATGCTACATATTTTAACAAAAATAAGTAAAAGAAATACCACAATTACAAAACACATCGTAAATTGATAATATGGGTTTACAAAACTAAAAGAATATATCACTAACATCTCTTACAAGTCAAGTATCATCATGTGATTTTGCTTGAATAATAAAATATTATTTTTAATCCAAAAACATTATCCTAAAATAATAGGTAGAGTCATATATGCATATAATTTTTTAATTTAATCCACAAAGTAAAACCAATTGAAACATGTTAAGTGATTCATTTCTTAATCGATAATAATACATACTCAAAATGAAATTTTAAAAACCCTGTGCGTGCACAGGTATTATAACTAGTTTTAAATTATATAATTTCTCTCTTCTTTTTCATTAAAATAATGATTTAACTCAAATTCAAATTGATAAAAAATACATAGTAATATATTTATATAAGGATAATTCCATATTTGCCCAATTTAAATATCAAAAATTCATATTTACCCGTAACACAAGTTTTTAGTGCACATGTAAAATGCTTTTAAAGCATGTGTTGGAGAAATATAAAATTATGAGGTTTAAGTTGGGTATATATAGAATTGGCTCTTTATATAATTACTTGTTTTTTTTTATCCCCGTGCACGCGCGAAGCTTTGGTTTTAATTTTTGTTAGATTAGTTTTGATTTAATAAATATATAGAATCGGTATTGTGCAAGTACAATGATAGTCATTAAATTAAAATAATATGTTAATAAAATAAGATAATATAAGAAACACATGTAGTTCTGATATGCAAATAAAATACAATAAAAATATAAACAAATCCATAATATAATTCTAATATGCAAACCAAAACATAAATAAACAAATCCATAATATAGTTGTTTAAAACTCAAAAATTAACTATCATCCACTTTACTCAATTCTCAATTATATCAACGGCTTTAAGTTCCATATGTTTTTGTTGTTTTTTTCCCACTTCGCTCAAGGCTGAATAAAGACAAATTCTGAACATAAAACCAATGTTTTTTTTTTTTTTTTTTTNTTGGCCGATAGTGGGCCAAGAAATATTGAATGGTGATGTGGGCGGGGGCTTCCGAGGAATACAAATAACCTCTGGTTTTTTTCAGATTTGGCGAGCATCTGGAATAACTAGCGAATTACAGCTCTATTGTACCGCAATTGGTGGATTGGTCTTTGCAGCGTTAATGCTTTTTGCTGGTTGGTTTCATTATCATAAAGCTGCTCCAAAACTGGCTTGGTTTCAAGATGTAGAATCTATGTTGAATCACCATTTAGCGGGGCTACTGGGGCTTGGGTCTCTCTCTTGGGCGGGGCATCAAGTACATGTATCTTTACCGATTAACCAATTTCTAAACGCTGGAGTAGATCCTAAAGAAATACCACTTCCTCATGAATTTATCTTGAATCGGGTATGCTACTGTGTGTGGGATAACTTCCCGAAATGTTCACATAAATTCACAAATGCTCAATTAAACCGCCAAATAATAATAGATTACTATTTATTATTAAAATAATGTTTGGAAAATTGCCGTTTGTCACATATATATAGGCTCAGGATTAGGGTTTTGTACCCGTGGCCCAATATAGAACGCAATTCAAATATAGAAAAGATATCGGTGAGGATAACCATCGTTTTTAAAACCTTCTAGAAAATGTCTCTCATATTTGGAAACACGTCTCTGATATGCCCGAGAGTTCCATGACACCAAAGTTTCAAAAAAACACACCCGGTCCTCAAAGGTTTTTTATTCGCGTTTTTCACACATCTATGTTTTGGGAGCCTTTTAAAAAATACCTAAAACGGCCCGACTTTTTCTCAATTAAAAATCCAATTAACCAATGACAGGGCTCGATTTAAAAAATGAACCCTCTCATTGGTTAATTGAATCCCTCGATTTGGCCAAAAGTGAGTTCTCTTATTATATAAAAGATATTTTACCTTTTAAATCAACTATCTTTCAAACCAATAGCGATTCCAATGTCGATTTCAAGCCTATCTACAAACCAAATAAGCCCTTAATCTTTTTGAGTCATTTGCTTTTCCATAACATGTGTTATGCAGAATCTTTAAGCTTTATATCCAGATGCTACTATGTAGACACAGAGATCTCCTTCTTATGTTTCTATTAGAGGAGAACATGATAGTCATGTTCCTCTTTCATGTCGTCTGAATTGACAAAACCTACTTTATACGGGCTTGATTTTATCATTCTTGGATTTAGCAAATATATGTTTATTTATATCTTATTATCGTACAATCTAACCAAGGGTTAGAAATGGAGCTGAAAAGTATTGAGTCATTGTATTAACTCAACTTGGTTCGGTTCAAGGACGGAGCTATGTAGAGATTAGTGGGGGGACATGCCCCCAACATAACCAAGTTCTTGGGGAAACACTAAATCCTTAAGAAAAATTGTCAAATTAGGTGAAAAAAGGTATAGTGCCCTCAGCTCCTAAATCTGAGTGCCCTCGATGTTGCTGACGAAAAAGCTCAAGTGACAAATAATTGGTATTTCGTTGCATAAGATGACTTATCCATGGCACTCGTTTCTTTCCTCTCGTTTTGTGGGTGAGAAAACACAATGAAGAAGATGAGTTTTAATTGGGAAGTGGGAAAATGAGAAGCCCAGTTGATCTTATTTAAGACGAACTTAATGAAATCGTATTAATAGTTGAGAGTGAATTTCAAGTTTCGTTCTTTTAGTTAACAAACAATCACACATTTCAACTTTCTCGCAAAGTAAGTACCCTTGTCGTCCCTGATCTTATCGATTGTGTATTTAATTAATAGCGACCCGACCCGACCCATGTTGAACTTTACTATTAAAAAAATTGCAACCCATTATCGAATCGTTTTTATCGCTCGTTGCCCCCTTCGATAAGATTTCCTGGCTCCGCCACTGGTTCGGTTACACATTTAATCTTTATTGTTTCTTAGTATATGGTTTATTATTCTCAAATATACGATGATTTGTACACTATACTTAGTTTATTAGAGGATAAATATGCCCAAGCCCAAGCCCGATTTGTGGTTTTAGTGCTAGGGTTTTACCATGGTGAATTCGCATATCCCAAATTATAAATACGCCCAAGTCATCTTCAACAAAACCCAAAATCATTAAAATTCATCGCTAACCACCTTGGGCGATCGTGCCAGGTTTTAATTTTTCTCATGTTTCTTTGGTTTTTTCAGATATAGGTTTAATTTGCTTGTTGGGTTTTTTCTATTGAGTTTCTATAGTGATTGTTCGATAACAATGCCAATAATCCCACAATGTATCATCACCAACCACATATTTTGCCGTCTTCCAGCCAAATCAGTAGGTCGGTTTCGTTGCGTTTCAAAGGAATGGCTATCTTTACTTACAGAACCCCAATTCATCCAAACTCATCAAAAAACGCTTAACACAAATCGCTTCCTCTTCGAGTCGAACGATGGGTCACTTTATTCAGTCCCATACAATAACCATGAACTTGTGTCACTAACTAAGCTTCCCTTTAAATTACATAATTTTAGAATAGATGGTTCTGCCAATGGCCTTGTTTTAGCTACTGGTTATAAAAACTTGAATGGCAAAGGCTGGACCGTTCTCGCTTTAAATCTAACTACTAAAGATTACGTGGAATTGCCAATCGCAAGTCGAAAAGATTTTTTTGGTTTCAAAGGATTTGGTTATGATTCCGTATCAGACGATTACAAAGTTGTTGTTTTCTCTCGTTTTGAACATTATAATGGGGATGTCTATGTGTATAGCCTTAGAACAAATACTGTCAAGCAGGTGATGAGTCGTTCACCTTATTTTGATGATCGTTTTTGCTGGCCGGCCGGTGTGTTTGTTAATGGATTTCTTCATTGGATTCTCGGCATTGATTGTAAACCGGTTATTGTTGCTTTTAGTTTAGCTGATGACAAATTAAGTGAACTGCCGCCACCCAATGAAGTAGATCTGTCTGATTTCGATACCAAGCTTGTTGCACTTGGTGAAAAGCTTGCTATATTCAATGAAGTGAAAGGTGATATATGGCTCATGAATGAGAATGGGCTACAGAAATCTTGGACAAAGATTGTAGTCGATGGATTTAATGAAATTCCAATGTATAAACCTATAGTTTTTTATGACAACGGGAAAGTCCAATTTCTAAGGCGAAGGGAGGGCTGGAATGCCAAAGGGAATATAGTATTGAATTCACCCGACCCGACAGTACCCGGGATATATGATGTTGAAGAACAAACTTCTCATATTTCTTATATGAAAATGAGGTATTATATAGGTGCTTATGCGGAAAGCCTCGTCTCACCAAAATTCAGCACATCCATATAGAAGTCGTCAAATTCAATGGAAGATGAATGTGATGTAAGGTTCAAGAATGTTTATTTTTCCATTAAATAATGTGTTCGACTTGAAATTTATCTTGAGATCATTGTCATGTTTTTTTTTCCTCTTGTATTGCTTTGCTCTGATAATACATACCCTTTGAATTAAGTTGTTTTATTGTTTGTTTGTTAGTCGATTGTTCGTGCGCCTTTGTTACTAGTCGACTAAAGTTATACATATAGGGTTTACAGTATTCAACAGCTTTCACATGGACAATGTGCTTATTGAACTTGTTTTTCAGGTTGTGTGCACAACTTTTGCAATGATAAGTGTCAAAGTGAGCATGATCGCACATTGACCCATTGATTGATTACGCTTATAGATTGAACTTCCCCTCTTGTGCTTGTAACATGGAATTCTTATCCTTCTTTCAAATATATATTTTTTTAGTCTGTACAACTGTGCAACATATTGACAACTCCCTACATACATTCTTTCATGAGTTTATATACAACAATATCTGTTACTATGTTTTAAGGCATATGCAGTTGTGCACTTGTGCACCAAACCATCACAGTGATGAAATTTTTCATTATTTTTCAGTATGGTTATTATTGATAAACACTTTTAGATTGAAGCAATTGCATATGGACAGCTGCTCTGAAATGGTTTTAAGTTTCATTGTATCTTGTTCTAAATCAATACTAACAAAAAAATATCCGGTTGCATTATGCTAACATAAATTATTCAAACCAAAACATAAATAACAGTTAGAAATTTGAAACAAAGTAGAAGTGGTAAATTTCATGATTCCAAATTTCCAACCAAAAGCAAGTCAAGGTCAAATGATCAACATTCCATTCAAAGTTACTACTATCTTGCAATATATATCTCTGTAATTAATTTATTACAAGCAATGCAGATAACATCTGTTAACAAGTTGCCCTTCATGTCATCATGTGGTTTTAAATTTAAGCAATCTTACATTTTAGTCCATATTAGACCAAATAAAGATCATAATTTTGTCAAAACCTTACATTTTTGCTACTAATCTGGTTTGACAATGAACCGCGTAAAACATATCTTCCATCATCGTTTGAAATACACCAAAAACAGACTAAAGAGAGTATAAATGCACAAACTTGCTCAAGTGAGTGGCATGTTACAGATTACAAGCAATACGAATCTTGAACCACACTTTGTATACAAAAAAGAAAGTGTTTCTCCATACTTTGCTTGCTATTAAAGAAGCAACCGCAACCCAAAAGCTAAATATAAATCCAAGCAAAACACTAATAATTAGTCCCCCATTCTGATTCATCATCAGTTTGTTCTTCCCCTCCACGTTGCGTTCTTACATCAGGTGGGACTCCTTTCTTGTCACAGCTCGCTGCAAGTGGAGGCCCGCAGAGCGCATTCCCAATGAAGCTTGACACGTTTAGGCTTTGAAGCTGAGTGCTCGTTGGGATTTGTCCTGTCAATTTGTTATAAGATACGTTCAAGGAACTTAACAAGTTCAACCTTGATATTCAAAGGAATACTCCCATCAATCTGGTTAACCGACAAGTCAAGAGACTCAAGTGACGTCATTTTACCAATGTTATCCGGAATTCTTCCTGTCAAAAGATTTCCTCACCAATTCATCCAATGCAAGCCCACAAGGGTCCATAAGCTCCTCTGGTATTTGGCCCGAGAATCTGTTTCCTGAAAGATCCAACGTTGTAACCAAAAATAGAGTGGTGCTGAATTCATGCTCTCGGCCTTTAGTCACCAGCGATACAACTTGCACCTTATATGTATACGGCGTATCTTCACTCATGTTTTGTTTTATAGACATGCTGCTGAAGTTGGAAAAGCATGAAGGGACGGTTCCTGAAAATTGTTATGAACAAGATCTAATATTTGGATAGAAGTAAGACGACATAGTTCTTGGGGGATTTCACCTTCCAGCTTGTTTGATCTGAGACTGAGTAATTTCAAGTTTTGTGTCGTCTTTCCTTATCAATGATGGTAGGCTTCCACTGAATTCATTCTCAGCAAGGTCAATAACTACTAAGTTTTCTAAATTCAGGATAGATGTGGGTATTTTCCCTGAAAGCTTGTTGTTGCGGACACTGAATAATTGGAGGGATGATAGATTCCCCATACCCACCTGAAAGATGATTGTTCTTAAAGCTTATGACGAATAAAGTTCGCAAATTTAGCCAGCAATTTCGAATAACACCTGACACGTTGTTACTGGATATATCAAGAAGTTGTAGCCGACTGGCTTCTTTAAAACTAGGACATAAGAATTAATATATAGGTCCTGAAAGCTGATTTTTTGAAACAACTAGATAAACAAGGTCAGATACGTCGAACTTTTTAGGCAATGGACCTTCAAAATGGTTCTCACTCAAATCAAGAAAGCTCATTGAATTATTTGAGAGATTAGGTAACTCCCCCCTAAACTCATTAGATCTTAAGTCGAGTATCTCAAGTGATGTAGGAATACCCAACAAAGTTCCTTCGATATGATTTTGAGACATGTGTAAATGGGTCAGATTGGGGAATGATCTCAAAAATGACTCAGGCATGGGTGATGAAATGCTTGTGTTGCTTATGTCCATTTCTCTTAACCCCGACAGCAAGTGAAGCCATGATGGAAATTGAGGCCCTAAATTCCAAGAGTTTAAATACAATTTTTGCATCCGAAGAGGGGGAGTCCAGTTCGCGACCCTTACTCTTATGGTTAAGTTGTTGCGTGTTCTAATTAAATATTTCAAATTAACTAGTTTGGCAAAGTGAGCTTCAGTCACAACACCCGTCAGCAGATTGTTAGACATAAATAACTCTTCCACCTTGTTAAGATGAATAAAGCTATCAGAAAAGGTGCCATTAAGTTGGTTCTCAGAAATATCCAACACCGCCAACAATGATAATTGTCCAATCGAGTATGGAATAGGATCAGAAATTTTATTTCCACTAAGAATTAATGTCCTCAAAAAAGATAACTGTCCTATGGAATCTGGAATTACACCAGTAATACGGTTATTGTGAAGGAAAAGGTGTTCCACGTGTACCAGTCGTCTAACTTGATTCGGTAGATGACCGGAAAGTCCAGAGGAGTATATGGATAATGATTTCAAGCTTGGTAATTTGCACTCAAACAAATTTTCAAGAAGGCGAGGTAAACTAGTATTAGAAAAATCATTTCTTGACAAATCAATATCATTCAAATTACAAAGGTTACCAAATGATTTTGGCAGTTTCTTGATGAGTTTATTTTCTGATAGATCAAAGATAAGAAGAGAGGTTAAGTTGTGAAGTGAATCTAGAACTGAGCTTGAAAGACCACAATAACTAATATCAACGAAATCAAGTTACTTTTTATGCTAGACAACCCTTCTAATACAAATCGAGAGTTCATGAAATCGGTCCCGGCCAGAGACATGAATAAACTTGAGATTGGTCAAATCGCCGATGAACCCAATGAACATGACCAGTTATGTTATCACAAGCAATCCCGGCCCATTTACAACAATCAATTTCCTCACCAACCCAAGAAGCAAGCCGACCTGCTTCATCTACAAGGCCACACTTGAATTGGAGAAGTGCTTGTTTCTCGCCATCCATGCATAATACATCATCAAGGTTTTGATTACATAAGCAAACATGACACAAGGCCAAAACGACAAGCAAAGACAAGTAACAAGAAGAGAAATAAGGAACTGAAAAACGAGCACTCATATTGGTTGTTTACTTGTTTATGATTAGAATAGCAATCACTTGAAATTTTAGTTTACAACTTGATATGGGGGTTTCATATTGTAACTCAAGCAGTCAAGCGTTATGACTAGCTATGTGGATTCAAACTCTGAAAAGACAAAGTAAACAACAAGAGTCCCTAGTTCAGTGTTCACAACAACATAAAAAGATTTGAAAATCAGACACATAATGTTGACATTTGATCCAAAAGTTCCATTTGTCTAATTAATGTATGACAACTGTAATGAACCAAGTCCAAGTAAACTAAGAACTCAATAGCTGAGCTAATTGACCGATAAGTTAGAAATCGATGTATGTGGGCACTGGGCAGTAAATGAAATGATCCAAGAAACATATCAGAGAAATTAAATACCAAGTCAATTTCAATTCTTCATCCAAAATAATTATAGTGTTTGATGACTCTTTTACAAGATATGCAAATGACACCTAGTAACAACTTATCCTTCATGCCATCTTACACACAAAAAGATGTTAATTGACTTTGTGCCGAGGCATAATACTGGACTAGGAATAGAAGGAAAAAGTTAACAAAATCATGGCAAAGTTGGTGTACGCAGAGCTAATAAGCAAGAAACAAGCTTGGTTAAAATAGGTAGAATCAAAGTATGAGATGTTGCTAAGCATAGTGTGTGAAGCATATGCAACCACACAGGACCTCCAACTTTTGGAGGCCTCATAATTTATACTCGTAATATGTTACATGCTAGAGTGGGGCCTCAAAGTTTACTTCCAACAAAAAAAATGTTAAGAGATTTATGATTTTGTATTGTAAATTTTGGTTAAAATCAATTTCAATTAAAGAGTGTCGACATTCAAAATCATATCGTTAAAATATTACTCTTAAACAACTTTTGGCTAGGGGCTTGGTTAACTTAGCTACGCTGCACCCTCTCAAAGATCATCATTTAAAATATACTAAACGAGTACCCGTGCATAGCAACGGGATTTTATAGCGGCATATAGTTATAGTGATATTTTGGTTAAATGTTTTGTGTAACGTTGTGTAACCAAAATCTCATTATTACTATATGCCGCTATAAAATCCCGTTGCTATTCGCGGGTACTCGTCTATTACATATACAACATGAAAATAGAATTAGATACATGATTTTTGAGATGCTTTGATGCAATTTGGAACACATGCGTTAGCCATATGGCTTGAAGCATGATGAGAATACACACGACATGCAAATGCAAGTGACTTCCGGTTACACAGATATTAACGTGGACAAATTAAGAAAGACTGTACTCGAACCAGAATAACAGTTCGGGTTAGTCAGTTTTAGTATTTGTCACCACTTAAAATCAATGGGATGTGAAAAAAAAATGTGTGATATGGACATGGTCCACCCAAATATTTGTGGAGGTTCGGTACCTACTTGGTGTCCATTATTTAAAATAAAAGTGTAAAGTAAATATGTACCTAGCTTGTATCGGTTTCTTACTATATATCAATTATTTAACTTTATTTAAAAATTAATGTTCCAAGTTCCAGTTGCCAGCCGTGTTTTTAAGATTCAATCAGATTCAATTGTGTCTTTAAATATGTAGTTAAGATTACAAAGTTGCCAAAGATAGATTAATTAAGAGTAATTTAGAGAAAACATTAATTTAAGTTTTCCATTTTTCACTTTTTGACTTTTTAACCATTTTCTCTTTATAGATAGTATAGAAGTATAGATGTACTTTGGGAGTGGTGTAATTTGTAATTTATGAAAGATTTTTTTTTTTTTTTTTTTTTTTTTTTAATAAGATATTTCTAGAAATAAAAATTATTGCATCCAATATGAAAACACAACATGTTCATTTATATATTTTATTTTATCCTCGTTTGATATTTTTAGTATTAATTTCACGTGACGCACAGGAATTGAAGTCACTCACTCATAAAATAAAACGGGAAAAAACGTATACCGGCCAAATCCCCCCACCACCATCAAAAGTCAACGGTCAACCGTAAGAACAACAAACACACTCATGTCAAGTTTCATCAACCTCTCATCTACTACTTCCCTTATCGGAAAGCCACGTCATCATCATGTCACTCATCTCAAGGTACAACCATTATTATTTCCGCATTAACCCAATAAGCGAGTGTTTGGGATTGCTTCTTTTTTCTGCTTATAAATAACTACTAATGGAAATGATGCTTGGATTTGCTTATTTTTATGTGGGCTTATGAGCTTATTTGATTTCGGCTTATATTTCATAAGCCTCAATTTTTTGACTTATATAAGTTTATCATATCATAATAAACTTATATAAGCCCACAAGATTCAAAATAAGCCCAAAAATTGAGGCTTATGAAATATAAGCCGAAACACATATAAGCTTAAACAAACACCCTATGTGGGCTTATGACCTTATTTTATTTAAGCTTTAAGTTAATTTCAGCAAAGATAAGCACTTTAATATAAGCAGCTTACTAGAATTAGCTTATTTGACTCGGCTTTCATAACCCCATTTTTTCTGGCTTATTTTCCATATTTAAGTTATGATAAGCTCATAGGTCAGAAGGCAATAAGAGCTTATGAAATATAAGCCAAGTCAAACAAGCTCGTAAGCCCACAAAATAGGCTTTAACAAACAAGCTTTTACTTGAAAATGCAGAAGAAGCAGTTTTGTGTTGCAGTTTCGATAACACAAAACTACTGCTTAATAATAAGCAAAAAAGCAGAAACAAATTAAGCAATCCTAAACACCGCCTAACTCTTTTATAATATCTATTTCTATTTAAGTTAACTATAATTCATACTCCGTATGTGATATAGGGATTAAAGAATGAAAGGTGTTATTGGGGCAATGGGAGAGTGATGGTGTTGAAAGTGAAATGTTTGAATGAGCCTAATAGTAGTACAGATGTTGTTGAATCTGGTTCGGGTTCTTCGGGTTTGAGTTCGAGTGGCGGTTCGTTATATAGTTTGTGTGCGGGTATTGGAGGGTTGGGGTTTCTTGAGACGAGTTACTTGACTTATTCCAAGTTAACGGGTTCGGAGGCGTTTTGTCCTGTTGGTGGTGGTTCTTGTGGTGACGTGCTTAATAGTAGCTATGCTGTTGCTTATGGTATGTTTTTTTTCCGGTCTTTACAGATATTGTTGTTGTAGTTGATTATTATGATATATTGATAGTAACTAATTTCACTTTTGAAGATTACAAATTAATAAACTTTAAAACAAGTAAATTCCATTCTAGAACAGTTGACCTGAGATTATTAACAGACTGTAAGATATCGTCATTAGAAAAAAAGGTATATGACTAGTGGTATGTAGATTTTATTGGGATACCCTATGGAGGGAGTTATTAGTAGTGAAAAGGGAGGTAGAATAAATGCTGCAATTGATGTAGACTGGGATGGAACTTTTAGACAAACATACTGATGTGACTCTATGTTAGGTAATCGCTGCTATTGTTCGCATTTAGTTGAGTGGAAAGTAGGTATTTCATGATTCAACATGTCACAACTAAAGTATTGTTTGGTAATATTTGTTTACATCTTGTGTTTTCCTATTGTAATTACTGAAATACAGGAGACAGTAATGATTTTATACAATATGAAAGCTTTTGGGTAGGTTTGCCTTTGAGGAAATAAGATACCTGATTTGCAAACACCACTTATCCAAAACGGATCAGGTTTTCCCTATTTAGGTTACCCGGTGAGGACGAGTCTTCGAATCAGATGTATTCGGCTTAACTGGGTATACCCGTGACTGTTTCCGACCCTTCCTGGCCACCCTCAAATGTGTACCTTGTGTGGTTTGAACCTTTGACCTCTTGTGAGGAGGTCAAGTGCCTTACCACTAGGCCATTTGGTGGTGGTTCGGATAAACACCACTTATCCAGTTTTTTCAAATGGCGCAAATGCAGACACAGAAAACAAATTAACTTGCCAAACATGTTTGATAACCTATCCTGGTTTATAGTCCCAGTAAATCAACTTAGAAAGAAAGCATGTCATCCTGATGAAGCATATCTGCAAGTGTAATGCCTCAAAAATCCAATCACTCTTTAGGAATTTGTGTCGTTTATTACATTGGAACATGAGGAATCAAAAATAATATAGGTGAGACAAAATTACAAGAAAGTATTTTATGTTTGACTCTAAAAAGTAGCCTCCTGTTTTTGTCTTATGAATATCCATACTCCGTAGAATTTGAATGCTGTTGGGATATGTTACTGTGAATCATTCTGCCACTGATGGTTACAAATGGGTGAGCGCGGTTCCGGAACCGCACGGAACCGACCCGGAACCGAAAGAACCGAGAACNATTGTTGTTGTAGTTGATTATTATGATATATTGACAGTAACTAATTTCACTTTTGAAGATTACAAATTAATAAACTTTAAAACAAGTAATTCCGTTCGAGAATAGTTGGCCTGAGATTATTAACAGACTATAAGATATCGTCATTAGAAAAAGGGTATATGAGTATATGACTAGTGGTCTGTCCGTTTTGTTGGAATACCCTATGGAGGGAGTTATTGGTAGTGAAAAGGGAGGTAGAATAAATGCTGCAAAACGTAAAATGGGATGGAACTTTTAGACAAACATACTGATGTGACTCTATGTTAGGTAATCGCTGCTATTGTTCACATATAGTTGAGTGGAAAGTAGGTATTCCATGAGTCAACATGTCACGACTAAAGTATTGATATATGTTTACATCTTGTGTTTTCCTTTTGTAATTACTGAAATACAGGAGACAGTAATGATTTTATACAATATGAAAGCTTTTGGGTAGGTTTGCCTTTGAGGAAATAAGATGCCTGATTTGCAAACACCACTTATCCAAAACGGATCAGGTTTTCCCTATTTAGGTTACCCGGGGAGGACGAGTCTTTGAATCAGATGTATTCGGCTTAACCGGGTATACCCGTGACCGTTTCCGACCCTTCCTGGCCACCCTCAAATGTGTACCTTGTGTGGTTTGAACCTTTGACCTCTTGTGAGGAGGTCAAGTGCCTTACCACTAGGCCATTTGGTGGTGGTTCGGATAAACACCATTTATCCAGTTTTTAAATGGCGCAAATGCAGACACAGAAAACAAATTAACTTGCCAAACATGTTTGATAACCTATCCTGGTTTATAGTCCCAGTAAATCAACTTAGAAAGAAAGCATGTCATCCTGATGAAGCATATCTGCAAGTGTAATGCCTCAAAAATCCAATCACTCTTTGGGAATTTGTGTCGTGTATTACATTGGAACACGAGGAATCAAAAATAATATAGGTGGGACAAAATTACAAGAAAGTATTTTATGTTTGACTCTAAAAAGTAGCCTCCTGTTTTTGTCTTATGAATATCCATACTCCGTAGAATTTGAATGCTGTTGGGATATGTTACTGTGAATCATTCTGCCACTGATGGTTACAAATGGGTGAGCGCGGTTCCGGAACCGCACGGAACCGACCCGGAACCGAAAGAACCGAGAACCGAAAAACTCATATTTTAGTAACCGAGAACCGGACCGAAGAACATGTTTCGGTTCCGGTTCAGTTCTCGGTTCCGGTTCGGGTATTTCGGTTCTAGCCGATTGGAACCGCAAATTTTGAAAAACCACCCTAAAACTCATGTTTTAATTATGCATAGCCGATTACTACGATTCATATGTTACTGTTACTTTCATAATATTCTTACTATGATATAGAATTAGTAGTAGTCTTATATACAAATTACAAACTTGATAAATGTTATTAAAAGTTTCCTACGTATGCCCATCAAGTCGCTTACTGACCAAAATTTAGAAAGTATATATACAATAGCTGAAACATTGTTTAAATAGCTTAATATGTGAATTTGGTTGCCCACCTTTATAGTTTATAAAAATGACAACTACGTACTAAGTTGGATCTGGGTTTACTTTGAACTGTTATTATTATACATATTTAGAGGCCAACTATGTTAAACAATTTATACAAGGTTTCATCTCAATTAGTATCATACAAACATGTTCCTATTCATTCACAAACCATTTTCATAATTCTTTACTAGATCCATGTTTAGTCCTCACATTAATTAGGAATCATGCATATTCATGTAATAGTTCATGCATGCAAGGTTTCACTTTGATTAGCTTTAATGTAGAGAACTGTTTCATTTTAGATTCTAAATCTTTTTAATGTGGCCCATTTTCAGATTCTATAACACATGTAATAGATGATATAACAAATCATATTTACACTATTTTTCATTTTAGATTCTATATATCATCAGATTCACTAGTTATAACTTACGAAAGCAGTACGATATGATGTATTCATTTATATTTGAAAAGTCGTGCAGTTCTTCGGTTCCGGAACCGATACCCGCGGTTCCGAACCGAACCGAGAACCGAAATTTGAAATATTTGAGAACCGAGAACCGAACTGCGGTTCTAAAATTCGGTTCGGGTTGGGTCGGTTCCGGTTTGGTTCTCGGTTCCGGTTCGGTTCTCGGACCATTTGCTCACCCACTTACATATTCTCTGCAAGCTCTAGATTTTGATAGGACAAAGAGTATCTGTCCATCACGCCAAAAGTTCTTTCTTTGGTGTCAGTAACATAATCAGCTGGATGTTGGTGGCTCATTTTTATTAGGTTCATCACAAATTTTAGATCAAGAAACTGAGTACAAGTAATCAGCTCCAATTTGGGTGGTCTATTTGAGGATAACCTTGTAAATGTATTCTAAATTGGCAGGTATACCTCTGCCCCTGATTGGAATGGTTGCATATGGGGCTGCAGCATTTCTTGCACTAAAGTTGGCTGCTAAGGATTTGCCTTTTGGGATTGATGAAAATACTGGTGGATTAATATTACTTGGGACAACTACCTCAATGGCAACTGCAAGCGCATACTTTTTGTACATTTTAAACACGCAATTTCCAGGAGCTTCATGTTCTTACTGTTTAGTCTCAGTTCTGCTGTCATTCTCCTTGTTCTTCACAACTACCAAGGTACATTGTCACCTCGAATGAGATTACACTTTTACAGACGCAGTTTATCCAACTCACCCGAGTGTCTGGCTAATATAATATAAAGAGGAGGATAAAGAATAAATAATATTTTACTTGGTTATTGTTCTGTTAAAGTTGTATGAAAAACTTATTGTCTGGGCTACTAGCAACATGTTCATATCGTGAAGCTGTGGTGAGTGGTGACATACTGACATTATCATTTGATTATTTATGCAGATTTTGGGGTGGCAAAAGATTCGAGATGAAGTAGGGTTGCAATTATGCATAGCTGGTCTTGTTTTTGCTGCTTTAAGCAACTCACATAGTGCAACCCTTCCTCCCCCTGCACGGTAACTTTATTACACACATATGTAATTATAGTAGAAATTACAAATATCCTTTATTTATAGTTGATGACCCAAGTTGGTTGCTAATTATAACCATAAATTAGGTAAATTAACAATTTCTTTCTGCAAAAAAAACCCGCTGTATAGGTGATAACCGTAGCCCTTTCATGGTTAGCAAAACCCTATTCATATATAAGTTATACTTGTAAAATAATCTCTATGTGCTTTTTTCTGCCTTCAGCTTTGGGGAGAAATTTATGCCATATGCTCCAACTGAGATTAAGGCATCATCGAGTCCTTTAGCTCTTAAACTTGCAGAGCATTTGCGTTCGGTGGGAGCTAAAATGTATGGAGCTTTCTGGTGTTCACACTGTCAAGAGCAGAAACAGGTACTCAGCCAAGCTCGCAGTGTCAAGAGCTTTCTGGTGTTCCACTTGTTAACACACACTTGCAGATGTTAGACATCTATTGAACCGCGAATCACAAAGTTCTTTTTTTTTTCATTGCAGATGTTGACATAAAATTCTAAAAATTTAAATTGAGCTTATTTTATTTGTAAATTATGGCCTTCCTTTTTACCTATAGGCTATAGTGATATGCTAGTTTCTTTGATACGTTGTATCATTTTGATAACTGAACTGAGAATTTTGCTTTGTGGTACTTGTGCAGATGTTTGGACGTGAAGCAGCAAAGCTGATAAACTATGCGGAATGCTATCCAGATGGATTCAAGCTTGGAACTGAGCTTAGTCAGGAATGTAAGGATGTCAAAATCGAAGGTTTTCCAATGTGGGTGATCAATGGTCAGGTGAGATGCTAACATAAACTATACTCCTCCACTCACAGTTTCATTATTGGATTTTACTCTACTCATGCATAATTAAAAATATTCTGCTATAAATCAAATGCCTAAATACCCCTCAGTAGTACAAAATCAGGTGGAATCTTCTGTTTTTAATAATTAGTAACGAAGATATGGACAATTAAGTAACTTTTATTTGAAAATTTCCCAAGAGAATTTGTTTGGTAAAATTGTTAATAATCTTTGTGTAATCTGTGGTTCCAACCTGTTCCTTTGTAAGTATTATCACAACCTTTTGAATTTAGACAACTTTAGAGATTCACACTTTCTCCATGCTGACATAAATTCAGTGTTTGACCGAGCACATGGTTGTCAAATGTTTGAGGCATTCATCAATGCTGAACTACAAGAACCTTAGGTTGCGTTTGGTTGGTGAGAAATGGGGCATTCTTTCTAGAAAAGTTTTCACAAAAACTGAAAAAGTAGGGAACTCGTTTAGTCGCACATTTTTGACAAATTTTTCTAAGAAAATAAAAAGTTTAAGTTGCAAAATTTAACTATAATTTTGAAAGACCTATTTACACTTCTCAACATTTTTCCTTGCACTCTTTCTACAAATCCCTTGCACTTTTCATTTTTTTTAAAAATATCATCTAAACACGTATTCTAAACTTTCAACTCTTTTTTAGAGATAAAAAGCCCCTTCCTTTCTAAGAAAATCAAGATAAAAAATTTAAGGAGATTTTTCTACAACTAAACACGCCCTAAGACTGGAATTAATATTTTCAATATCTGGTATAGTGTTGATTGGAGTTGGAACTTCTTCAATGTCTATCCCTTTGTATAGAAACTGGTTAATTGGGCCTTTTTGTTGTTGGTAACCAGTTAAATGCCTAAACTATAGCAACAACAAAAAAATGAAAACTGGTAGATGCGTTATACAGGTAAAACCAGCCATAACTCGCCTAACATGTATTCAAATGCTACAGTGTCCTAAATGTTTTTACTCTTTTTTGTAGAATTATATTACTACATGTAATCATAATACATTAGTTACTTAAACTTTATAGAAAAAGGTGCAGAAAAGTGCTAGCTGTCAGCCAACCCATTTTAACCTTCCATAGAATTACCTGTTTTGACCCAAACCCATTTGACCAGCTACCCAACCTGCTCATATAGCAAACCTCTACGATGACATTTCACAAAGATTCCATAATTTCCATTTCTGAAGCACTACTTGTTTTTGACTTAGGTACTGAAAGGAATCCAAGATTTCCCAGAGCTTGCTAAAGCATCTGGATTCGATGCTGGTGAATTCAGTGCAGAGTTATCAGAGCTTGCTAGACAATCTGCTGAGGCCAACGTTGAACCATGATGATTCCATTTAAAATGTGTGTTGCCTCCTCTTCCATGTGAAAACTCTTTCACACACATGCATATCTCCCAAGGGTTTTGTTGAGTCGATACATTGTTGTTGTACATTCACAAAACCCCGTGTTGGATTATGTACGAAAATTAGAACAAGAAATCAATGAGAAATTTCTAGATTTGTTATTATATAACATGTCCTGGTTGTGGACATTAGAATAAGCGATTAGATAACAATTAGTATACGAACTTTGTTAGATGATGTATCATTAAAGTCGGGTACAATAAGCTTGTAATATTACTTGACAGATTAGATAAGGTTGAAATGTTGTATGATTGTAATATTACTCGACTCTATGTCTTTCGTTTATTACATTCTGTAATGACATGGTTATAATATAATACAGTTTATACCATGGATTGTCTTCCCTCTCGGTTACATCTGTAACCACAGCCTTCAGTTTTTTTCATATGCTTATACACCTTTGATATAGGTTTTTATTATCTTTCTCGTTACGCATGTCTCATAATCTTCGACCAAGCACTGAAGCACCCCATTATTACTCTCATAACGTCTTCGTTGATTTAACTAATTTACAAAGACTATTTTATTAAGTAAGAACATGTTCATGACCAGGCCAACTCAAGAAAGAATGTGGGGGACCAACTTATAAAAGAATGATAAATTTAATTAGACTGAAATACAATTTTTTTGAAATTTATATAAGTAAAAATATAAGCACTTTTTCTTAACGAAACAATATAAGTCCACTTGAAATTTTAATTTATAAAGATTCGATGCGAAAGCAAGGTGACAAAGATGCTCTTCCTTTGGCACCAAGATCCACATCAAGTATATTTTACTATTTTAGAGTTAACTACACTTTTCGTCCTTGTGGTTTGCCAGGTATTTCATTTTAGTCCAAATTTTAAAAATGTCTTGGATTTGGTCCAAAAGTGAAACAACTGTTTTAGGTTTAGTCCAAAATTTAACTCTGTTAACTTGACTTTATTTGACCATTAAATAGGAGGGTATTTTTGTCATACCATGTATTTATTAAAGAAAACCAATAAAACTCATCCCATTAACACAATAAACCTATCATTTCCTCACAAATACATACTCTTTTTCTTTCTCAAACAAATCTCACCATTCCGCCGGCAACTGCCACTATAACCAGCCGCCACAACCACCATCACCGCAATCAAACACTCTCTCTCACACACAATACCTTAAAAAAAACAAAAACAAAAAAAAANGCAACAATCACCGAAAACCACCACCGCCAGCATTTTTAAAATTAATTAAAAAAGGGCAGGGATCGATCATGGGTCTTTTGCTTCACAAAGTAACGCCCCAACCACTGGACTAAGCGTCCAGTGGTATAAGAATACCATTTCACATTTGTTTTAACCTTTTTTTGTTGGATTTAATATCCTTTTTTAAACGTTTTCATACGTTTTGTCCATTTTATACGTTTTCGTTTGATTTTATACGTTTTTGTTCATTCTTATACGCTTCCGTCCGTTTTCTTACGTTTGTGTCCGTTCTTATAAGTTTTCATATATTTTTGTCCATTGTTATACGTTTTCGTCCGTTTTTATACGTTTTCATATGTTGTCCGTTTTCATCAGTTTTTGTCCGCTTTTATACGTTTTCATACATTTTTGTTCATTTTATTCTCTGTTTTCATAATTTTTGTTTGTTTTTATACGTTATCGTCTGTTTTTATACGTTTTCATACTTTTTGTCCATTTTTATTCGTTTTCGTCCGTTTTTGTCCATTTTATTCGTTTTTGTTCGTTTTCATACTTTTTCTCCGTGTTTATACGTTTTTTTTCTATTTATATATTTTTGTCCGTATGAAAGAGTTTAAAAACGAATGAAAACATATAAAAAAGGACGAAAACGTATAAAAACGGACAAAAACGTATGAAAACGGACGCAAGTGTATAAAATTGAAAAAACGTATGAAAACGTACAAAAACGGACGAAAACGTATAAAATAAATGAAAACGTATAACAACGGAGAAAAACGGATGAAAACGTATAAAAATGGACCAGAAAGTATAAAAATGGACAAAAACGTATGAAAATATATAAAAATAGACGAAAACGTATAAAAACGGACAAAAACGTATGAAAACGTATAAAACGGATGAAACACATAAAAACGGATAAAAACGTATAACAAAGGACAAAACCGTATAGGACGAAAACATATAAAAACAGAAGAAGAAAAAACGTATGAAAACGGACGAAAACGTATAAAAACGGACAAAAACGTATAAAAATGGACAAAATGTATGAAAAGTGAAAACGTATAAAAACGGATATTAAATCCAACGAAAAAATGGTTAAAACAAATGTGAAATGGTATTTACACCACTGGACGCTTAATTCAGTGGTTCGGGCGTTACTTTGTGAAGCAAAAGACCACGTTCGATCACTGCCCCTTTTTAATTTATTTTAAAAAATGAGGACTAACTATGCAAAAAAATATTAGTGGAGGGACTAACGGTGAAAATATTATTTTAACATTTAACGGAAAAACTAATGTCAAATCCAAAATAGGGACTATCTGGGTAACTGGTTTCAAAAATAGATATGTGTGGTGTCATTAAAATGAAATAGCGACTAAACGTGTTATTTGAGGTAAACCACAAGGACGAAACATGTAATAATAATAATAATAATAATAATAATAATAATAATAATATGTATCAATGGAATAATTATTATTATTAAAAATAATAATAATAACAATAATAATAATAATAATAATAATAATAAAGAAGAATGAAAAAGAGGGTATTTTAGTAACTTTACAATATCAGTATGAGGGTATTTTAGGTATTTCATATATCTAACAGGTCAAACTAATAGTCAACGGAAATTTGGACTAAACATGAAACGGGTGTTTCACTTTTGGACCAAACCTGAAACTCTTTTAAAATTTGGACTGAAAGTGCAATACCCTGCAAACCACAAGGACCAAAAAGTAGTTAACTCTACATTTTATAATAAAAACAGTACTTAAAGATAGCTGTTTGCATTTAAATAAGTTCGGCAAAGTAGTGTACGTCTTTTGAACCAAAATACTGAAAAAGTTATGATCAATACAATTTCAGTTAGAAGAAGTATTGGTTCTATAATTTTTACTAGACTCGCTTAATAATAAAGGTTAGTACGTAGTCTACTACTTGATGGTTCTTAATTAGTTTGATTATCTTTATGTTCGTGTTCATATTACACATTCCCCAAAAGATTAGCGTGCGTTTAGTTGAAGAAAAAAATTCGTAGTTTTCTATCTCCAAACTTATAGTAGCAATTTGCAGGTGGGTTTTACTTTTTATTTCCGCAAGAAAATTTATAAAACGCGTTTATTACATTTTGTGTTCTCCATTTATAAGGTTTGGGTTAGCTAGGAAGATGATCAGATGAATAAGGAATTTGAGGGTGGTGGGTTATAGAGAAACACGGAAACACCGAATATGTGTTTTGTAATTTTCATATATAAGTTAAAGCGGGTTAGGTTTTCCATGTTCACTTGTTGAGGTTGCCCGGGGATCGGAGCATGAGTCTTTAACTTAGTTGTACGCGATTTAACGGGGATATTCCCATGACCATTTCCGACCCTTTCCCTGCCCACCCAAGATGTGCATCTAGTGAGGTTTGAACGAGATAACTCTTGACATTAGGGTGTCTGGCCACTAGGCCACCTTTCTGGTGGTTTCTTTGATAAGTTGTGAAATAGAAATTTTCAGGTGGCGGATTTTTTGGGGGAAAATAGGTAGTTAGGTACAAACATTTTGTGGAAAACATGGGTGTTTTGTCTAAGAACTGGCTAGCTACTAAAATCAAAACTGGTGAGATGGAGAAGTATACAGAAGACAAAACGGATTGGACTTTAGATCTTCATGAATTTATTCTTCACTACATACTCTCGCGTTTGAATTCTCCTAAAGAGCTTGTTCGAATGAGTGTATTGTCTAAGAACTGGCTTGCTGTTACGGCTTCTTTCCCCGTTTTGGATTTTAATTTCCATAAATTTTACGATGTCATGAAATCATCATCAGTGTACGCAGACAAAAGTAAAAAAGCTGTAAGGGAAATGTATTTCAAGTATGTTACTTATACCACATCCAGATTTTGCAAGCAGCAAAATGTGAGAGCACACACGTTCATCCTCGTTACAACACTAGAGCATCCTGCAGAAATAGACATTATTAACAGATGCCTTGGATTAATTCTTATGAGAGGTGTAAAGGTGTTGGTAATTGATATAGTTTGTTTGCCATCTCTGCGAATGTACCGTTTACCTAACATACTCTTAAATGCCTCTTCACTAAAATGTTTGAAGATTTATAAATCTGAGTTACCTAAACCTTCGTCCTTGATGGTTGATGTTGTCAAGTTCAAGTCTTTGAAAGAGTTGGAACTTGTATGTGTCCCACTAAATGAGGAAATAATCAAGCGTTTGACCACGAGTTGCCCTCTTCTTGAGATATTAATTGTTCAAAACTGCTATGGTTTTAATAGATTTTCTGTTTATGGACATCAAAATCTTCAGAAAGTTTGGATTTACTTTGGGGGTGAACTCGAGAGAATAGATATTGAAGCTCCAAATATGTTTTATCTTTTCTTGATGGATCTGAGAAATAAAGGGGCACCATCTATGAACTTGGCTTCATGCAAAAAACTAATAACACTAGCTTATTTCGGGAATCCCTCTCTGACATCAAATTATCTTACTAACTTCTTATCCAACTTCCCCATCCTTGAAAATTTGCTTTTGGATCTTCCTGATAAATACAACAACAAAAAGCTGAGGTTGTCAAGTCATTCCTTGAAGAAGTTTGTGCTAAATTCAGAATTAGAGTTGGAAGAAATCGATATCAATGCCCCCAATTTGCATTTATTTTATTACCAAGGCCGTTCACATAATACCCTTCCTTCTCCAAGAAATTTATACCTGTCAAGTGAACGCATGGAATGTCACCCCACTGGTGCTGTTAATGCTCTTTGGTTTCAGAAGCTGAGACAGTTTTTGGACAAGCAAACTCGATTCAAAAACTTGAATCTGCGTATTAGTGCTTTTTGGGTAATTTATTTACTCAAATTCGTTTATATGATGTGTCATTTATGTGTTTGTACTTACTACCACACACAGTACTTGTATTTACCAATTGTCTTGTATAGGATCTCATTAATAAAGTTGAGGAACTGAAGGTGGTTCAGTCAACACCTTACGAACTCAAGCAAGTTGTGCTAGAACCACGCATCATAGACGAAGTACAGGTTTATGTAGCTGTTGTGAAAGCGATACTTTGGTGTTGCCGTCCTCAATATCTGACTTTAAAATCAAACTTTCCTCGTACTAATTTTAAAGGATGGAGCCATATTGTCAAGGTAAGAATCGTATGCTCTTAATTCGATGAATTACCCTTTATTGGATGTCTTTTGCCACTTACTTCACTTGCATTGCAATTTAACATGGTTCAGAGTCCGTTTCGTAGCTATAGTTAAGTAGAGGGCAAATTATAAAAAAAAGTATTATACTTGCCAACGTTTCATCTTCTGGGTAGCAAACAAAAAATTTTCATTTTCAGGGCAATAAACTTGTCTTTTTTTTATCTTCAGGGTAATATGTGACTTGCTCAACCGGTACCAAGTTTCACCACCACCCAGAAGATGAATAGTTGGCAAGTATAATACTTTTTTTTATAATTTGCGCTACCCATCACCACCCACTCCGACCACCACTGCCGCTCCCGGCCCACGCTCAACCGCACCACCCACAGCTTCTTCTCTTCCTCTCTCTTTCCTCCCTCTTCCTCTTCCTCACTTTCGTCGCTATTATTTCTACCGTGGAAACGCACCACCACCATCACAACAGCCCGCCGTTATTTCTTACCTGAAACCACCACCACTTGCCCAACAACCGCCGTTATTTACTTCCCATGTCTGTAAATAACACGAAGTAACCGTATCCCAACACCACAACATCTCTCTCAGGCATTTCATCAAAACCCTGTTGGCGATAAGTTTGAAAGCTCCGGCAAACTACGTTTACGGACAAAACTACC
>LBNU01031284.1:2185-31350 GCA_014162995.1 Artemisia annua | reverse complement strand
GAAGGAGTCTTCACAATATGCTGTTGACGAATTCTGGTTCAAACCTGTAAGTACCGGTTATTTTATTGCTAACTGTCTTATTTTAGGTACAAATGCTGTCTTGAACACCAACTTCCACGTGCTCATACATACATCAGAATGCCGATGAAAGCTCAAAGCCTTATCACATTTCAACAAGAAAGATTCTACCTCAAAATCATGAATCTTCAATACTAAAGACATAAGAGCTAAGAATGCATAACAACAACACCGTTAAAGATGTATGAGCATGTTGGAACGGAGCGAATCCCTTGGAGAGACGAAAAGTGACGAATGGCGGATTACTACTTCATTTATCGTTTTCACATCAACAAAGACAAAGATCAAAGAACGATGATATACTTCTACAACTATCATTTTGGAAGACGTCTAAAGCTATCAAAGTTAACATTCACAGTTTGAAGAACAAAAGACGTCTCAAAGCAACCTCGATGACCGTGACAAAGTTCTATCCATCAACAAATCTCCATGACCGATCCTTTGGGGGAGATTGTTAGGATCATAGTTTTTAACTATTCAGTCAAGTCTCGGTCATTCCAATAAATGTAATAGGTTTCTAGTATTATCACTTTTATTTATGTTTTAGCTTAATACTCGTATGGTTATAAGATGAGTCCAATAAGTGTCCAATGGGCCTTGAAAGCCCACGACATAGAAGATAGGGAAGGAAGGGAGTGTTGCCCTATCCTCCTCCTATAAATAGGACACTATGTAACTCTTTTATTTTGTTGGTTTATTTCATATCTTAAGGAAACTCTTGTTCTTTCATCTTTCATATTGATCTTAATCAACCAAGTCTATTTCTCATCTCATTTCTTTCATTTGAATACTTGTGTTTACTAATATGGTGACCTAACACACTAGAATCGAGGTTGACACGTTCAGAGATACACTCCTCCAACTCATGGGTAATGTCAAGGAGTTCATTGAGGAAAGAGCACAACACAAACTTATGTATGATGACAAGGTGAAGGCATCTCGGGTGAAATCATGTGATGATATTGTTGATTCGGGTAAAGCATCGAATGTCGTGTCAGTTATCACTGTATAAGAAGAATCAGAGATTGATAAGCTTGACACTACCAGCAGTTCAGTGACTCTTGTCACACATGTTATGGATGCAGATTTCAGACCGGTAAAAGAACAAGTGTCATGTACTGAGGTACCCCTAATTGTTCAACATAATGTGCTCTCTAATGAACGACAGCATACTGATCAAATTAAACTCACTTATGACTCAAATTTGTTGGAAAAGACTGACAGCAATACCATTTCTAATTCAACAAATATGAATAATAAAGGGGGAGAAAGTGGTCAGGATGCTGAACGTGATGATGAGTCAAGTTCTTCGTTTACAGCTGAGTCTTTTAAATCAAATGATATGGTTGATAAAGTAGCTTTTAATGAACTTTCAAAGAAATTTGCAAAACTTGAAAAACATTGTATTTCACTTGAAATCGCAATGCAACAAAAGGAAGAAAGTTTTCAAACTAACCAACCATGTAAAAAACCGAAACTTCCTGATTTCCGTGAATTCTTTATGATTAATGATTTGAAAGCTCAGCTAGAAAAGAAGAACTTGGCAATCAACAACCTGAAAAAACGTATTACTAAGATGTGTGATATGTGTAATGAAGCTAAGGCTAAACATGTCAGTAATGAAATTGCAACTAGAAATTTTGAACTAAAAGTGGCTGAATTACTTTTGGAAAATGAGTTTTTGAAAATGCAATGTAAAAACCTGAATGAGTCAATCAAAGAAACGAGAACTAAGTCGATAGAACAAACAACCTCTTTGACTGCCAAAAATGATGAATTCAAAGCTCAACTCCAGGAAAAGTGTTTCACAATAACAGCGTTAAAGAACGAGCTAAGAAAAGCAACAGGGAATAGTGTGAACACTAAGTTTGCAAAACCATCAATCTTGGGGAAACCAGTTTCTCAATTGAATAAAAACCAATCCGTTGTTAGGCAACCGACTGCGTTTAGATCTGAACGGCCAAATTGTTCAAAAAGACGGTTTGCCTCCCAAGTTGATGCGGAACAAGTTTTGTCAAAACCAGTCACTCCACATTTTTTGCCTAAGATTATTGCTTCTAATTCTGTTAAACCTCAACATGTAGCTACTCCTGCTCCCAGCTCCTCTAGGATTAATTCAAAAATAGTGTCGAAACCAGGCATTAAGATTCAAAACTCTTATGATATAAATGACTTGTAGAAGAACTATGATCTAGAAAAGGCTAGGAAAAGGGCACTACTTCATAAGGATGGAATCTTAGGTTCACAACCTCGTATGATGCCTCCTGGTTTATTGAGGAACATTGCTAAGGTTCAACTTGTTAAGTCTAGGATTTTTAGTAAGTCATCTACAATGCATAAGAAGCAGAACATACCTAGAACTTCTACTAGGTTGATTCCAGCTGCTAAATCTTTTGAGACTAGGAATAACGATAAGTTTTCCACTATGCATAAGAAGCTTAACAATCCTAGACCTTGCTGTAAGTTGATACCTACTGGTAGAATTTTTAAGCACTCCGGACTTAAGTGGATACCTACCGGAAGGCTGCTTACCAATGGCAAAACCATGGTTGACCGTGAAAACCCTAAGGGTTTGGATACTCATGTCACTAACCCATATATATGCAATCAAGTTTGTAATGTTAGTGCAGGTAGCCCTTACTCAGTTGCAGGTACATCGATCATTCACTACATGAGAAGACTCAAAGTCTGGAGGCCTAAACCAAGCACATCTCCTGCTTCAGGAGGTATGGAAAGTCAATGTTAATGTATGTGTATAATGACGTTCGATCACATCAGATCAAGCCTCACTCTTCAACGACTATGACATCAGTTCACATCAGTTCAGGCCTCGCTCTTCATGTTCATGACGTTTGAACACATAAGTTCAAGCCTCGGTCCTCATTGTCAACATTATGACACTTGTTCACATCAGTTCAGGCCTCGTTCCTCAACGTTAAGACGTTTGAACACAACGGTTCAAGCCTCGTTCTTCAATGACTATGATGTTTGAACATCACAGTTCAAGCCTCGGTCCTCAATTTCATCATAATGGCGTCTGCTGACAACACTTCAGGCCCCGTTCATCAAAGAAAAGAAAGGTGTATGATTCAGTGCGCCTTATCTTCAGAAGAAGAGAAATCTTCTTGGTTTTGACCATTCTCAACAACATGGTTCATTCTTTCTCCATGTTCGTACAATCATCAAGTGGATCTACTTATCTTTACTCAAATATACTACATGGTGAATATACTACATGGTGATTAATGTTTGAAGAATGGTCATTCAACTCTCCTCCAACACCCAATATTCTATTTACTAAGGATGACTGGGATTTATGTTTGATGAATACTTCCAAGCCTCTACGAATGTTGATCATCTAGTTCCTGAAGCTCTTGTTCCGGTTTCTGTTGACTCAACTGGTTCACCTTCGTCAATCTCCATTGATCAAGATGAACCATCTTGAAGTATTTCTCAGACTACTCACGAAACCCAATCTCCAGTTATTCCCCAAGGTGTTGATGATGACTATCATGATATTGAAGTTGCACATGAATAATGAGCCGTCTTCTGTTATTCATTTCCCAAAACCAGACTCTGAAGAATCCCTCTCTTAACGGGTTGTTATTTCTCCAATATGCACTCTAGAAATCGACCACAAGAACATGAATGAAAATGTTGGCTAATACATCAAAACGGCTATGAATGTGGACATGGAATGTCAAGTGATCACGGAGGTTATTTGGTATTATTTATTTGAGGGTGAAGTGAAATTTCACGGGTGTGCGTACTTAATATCTGAAGATATCAGGATTGGTTTGATGAAGATTCTTCATGATCCTTGTTCGAGCTCTTAACCTTTGCAATGACGAAGACTTGGATATCTAGTTATTTGGGTAATTCTTAATTTATATTACCACAAAATAACTATCACTTTAAGTGTCATACATTGTTGTCGATATTCAAGAGGTGATGTACGTCTTATACTTGATGGTTGTTGAAGAGTATGGAGTACTTAGGGATTCAAAGTTGCACGAACTCTCTACATCACTCTTAGTCATACATTTGCGCAAGCTTAAGTCACAAGTTCGGGTTAGTTTACTCCACACTCAAGTTCATTATATTGTGTTTTCTCCATCAGTGGTCACTTCATATAGCCTACATAAAGGTTGGTTGAGATAGTCATAGAGAGTTTCGGTAGCAGTTGATTCTCACAGGATACATCCGAGCCAATGTTGTTCTTCTCTTATGATTTCAAGTGTAATGTGATGCTGATTATGAGGTATCAAATCCAGCAAGGGGGAAGGAGACATACATCTGAACGCTCAAAGAGCACATGTGATGAACTTTATACTTCTTAACTGAAGATATTCCGGGAAGACAAATGTCACAACCGCAGAGATAATCAGTGTCTTGACTCATGGCGTTTAGTGTATTATTCCAACTATGTGGGGAAGCGGTCTCTTGATAATTTGTGGTACGTATTACTTCGGCTTTCAGCGGGAAGAAATGTGAGAAGAATATTTGGAGTGTGAGATGATACTGCTTATTGATATCTCCATGCGAGCCTATATAACTTATGTTGAAGTGCTTCCGGTTATTGCTTCATGTACACATTGTTATGCTGACTCCAATGAGTTCGCAACCATCATGGGAGAGATATGTGTACATCAGGGATGCACAACAGGTTCACGTGATCGGTCTTAAACACTTATTCCGGAGTTAATATCCGCAGAGATGATCAGTGCTTCAGCCTGCTACTTTGGTGTCATCGTTTCTTCTTGTGTTGGGTATATGTGTACAATATGGATTGAGCTTTTATGTGTAAGATAACTGGAAAGCTTTTGGTAAAATGAAGATGTTGATATCTTGTTCCCCCGAATAGACGACTGCTCAAAACCGCAGAGTAATGTGTACATTGGCAAAGCACAACAGGGTCATGTGATCGAGCTTAAGCATAGATTTCGGGATTGATAACCGCTGAGATAATCCGTGTTTCACCCTGTTACTACTTCGGTGTTATCGCTTTCTTCGGGTTTCTGAGCTTCATACAATGAGACTTTTTGCATCACTTCAACGACTTGGGGGAAGTGGTTTCATGTAGGTGATCAGCGATTTGGTGGTGTCTAGCGATTAACTCAGTTGTGAGATTCCAGTGATTTGTTAACTACTTGCGTTTGGTGAATTGTTGTGACTTAAGTGTTTCGATTAGTTTGATTGTAATTTGACGTTGTGAATTAATCTTTACGACTTGACTTATTACGATCGGATCTATTGTAACTTGACTTGTCGCGACTTGACACTTAGTGCTAATTGTGACTTATCCAAGATCTCACTCTAAGTCTAACTCGCATATCACATCTTTCGGTTTCTTTTGTTGACTTTTGTAAAATCTCGGGAAAGAATCGATCTCTCGGTTTAAGTCACAAGAGTTGTAAAATCCCGTTTAAGATCACATCATGGTAACCACAAGTTCATACGGTTATTCGTGAGCCTCAAAAGCTTTGGTGGTGAAAGTTTAAGAGATGTTGACTACAGACTTCTACAACGTGCTGAACAATATTCTCACTTTGGTATTCACGTCATCATCTTCTTAAATTGAATAATATATCTTGCACATATCTTAAACCATAATTTTATTTTTTTCAAATATCTTTTTCAAAACTATTATAAAGTAAAACATATAACAAATTTTTCAAAAATACAAAAAGAATCTTTTTTCTCCGTGTGCAAACTTCTTATCTTCGAAACTATGTTCCTCCATTAAAACAAATATTGCTCTGCACTGTCAAAATGGAACATGTTTTGAAGGGGATAAAATTTTCACAACATCATGAAGTTGGCACACCTTATCATAATTCTTCATGATAAAACCTCAACAATACAGACTAATGATTTTTTATCCTCGTTTATTTTCCACGATTATGGGTTTCTAATTGGTTGTTGATTAATTGTTACAAAAATGTTTTAAATGAGCTCAACGGTCAAAAAGGCATAATCAAAGACTAAGGTTTATGTAATTATCGATTGGAGCATCTCTCTTTGATGTGTTTTAATCTAATTAATTAGTTCATATTGCCTTAGAGAACACTAATGAATGCTTGTTTAAGTGTTTGCTTGATTAAAAACAACATAGGTTGAAATCATGAGATTTAGGGCTTAAAATGTCGATGTTCTTTTTTGCTATTACTAGGTCGTTTTGCTGAACAATATTCATGCATTATGATGCTTGAATGTGCGCAAAGTTACAAAATCATAATCCTAATCCATGATAAGAGTTGGAAAATTTCGAGTGAAAGAATGAATTAATCTGTGATCATGTGTGTTTATTTGTGAACTCTGTGCACTTTGGTTGATTTAGAATGAGGTGTTGATTCATATGTATGCTTGTTTGTACCTGATGCATTTTTTTCTGTGAGCATGTACATGTGATTTAAAGTCAAGATATGTTTCGTCAAAAATTTCAACTATTATCAAAATGGTTATTATGAAACATACTTTGAGGAGGATTAAATGTGTCAAAAGGCCATACTTGAAACTGGATTTAAATGATGTAAAACATGTTTCTCAAACTCTACAATGTCGTTTACACCGGTAAAGCAATTGTGGAGACCAAAGCGAAGTCGCTCAAATTCTTTCAAATTTTCAAAATCTACAATGCTTTCGATGCATTATAAGAATGACTCTGCTTTCAACATCTCTAATGCCGGAAGATTTCCATTTATCACAAAAAAACAAATCTTCAAAAAGAACCCATGTGGTTCAACTTTAGAGGGAAATCTTCTTTTTCAGATTTTAAAACTCCGAGAGAAACACCGGGTTTCTAAGTCAACTTTTCAACGGAAAAGGAGTTTTAAATCTCCATGGATTCCACGAGTGTTATTTTAAAATGAAACACCGGTTTTCAGTCCTCGTTGGAATTCAATGTAAGGAAAGTGCATCGCTAAACCATTCTTTAAAACCAAGCGTACACTCCATTCTTTACATATTTTTCTTTTCAAAAATTGTAAATAGAAAAATATAAAATCTTCAAAAATCATAAAAATCAAAAAAATAGAAAATACCAAAATTAGTTTTTCAAGGCATGTCTTCTGGCATCGATAACATTTACGGACCTAAAAATGTCATTCAATAATGACACGGATCTTTAAATGAAGTTCGAACAGAAGTTCAAAATGATTTCAAAACATGTCTAAAATGGCTTGCAGTTATTTCAGACTGTAACCCGTTCGTAAAATTATGGCTTGCTATTACTTCAGATAGCAACTCGCCTTTTCAAAATGAGGAAAACACGTCGCCAAAAAGACGGTTGTTCCTAACAACGGGTGAACCTCACCCGGGCATGGATTACGCTACATCCGTGCACCCTCGATCTAATGTACGTTTCAGTGCATCATTTCTTGAAAAAGAAGAGAAATCTTCTTTCATCCCAAAATCTCTCTCATCTATGATTCTTCAAAAGAGTTTTTGTGGTTTACAAGGTGGCTATTGGATTTAAATTTTCACAAATACCTTGCCGCTCAACTTAATGACTACAGCTCTTTAAATAGAAAACGGGTCATTAATTGAGGGGGAGCGTATTTGCTCAAAATTTCTGCACCTTTATAAACTTTGTGCACCAGCAGCAGTGAAAAAGTGTCTCAAAAATCAGTACATGTTAAAATCTGACCACATTTTCTCACAAATTTCTACACTCATTTAAATCAATTGGGATCACAAAATCTCAAATGATTTGAAATTTTTTGATCGGGGGAGAGAATGTGATTTAAATATGAAATCTGAGATAAAATGTGATGCTTTTGGACTAAAATGTACGCTCTCCCGTATGTGCTAAATTTTTTTAATTTTTAAATTGAATCAATGCACATATTGAGGGGGAGCAAAATGATTTGTGATGAATAAAAAGATTTTGCATCTCATTTGAGCGTGGTTCAGAATTGACTCATGAATTGACGAAACACAAATGTTGGAATTCGAAAGGATTTATCCAAGTAGAAAGTACCGTTTCGAGAAGCTCTTCTTAGATGTATACTTTGACGGGTCTAACTTCCTTTTTAAGGAATGTTAAGAACTTCAAGTTAGTTATTAGGACTAGTTATCACCTAAAAGCTGATAATGGATCCCTTTAACTAAGCAACGTAAACTTGTCCCTAGGGTATATGTCTATTGAGAGTGGATCAATTCAAAAGTGCAAACCCCAACATGTGCAAATTTCTATCAAAAACCTATGAGCACATGTTAAGGGGGAGCATTTGAAAATCCTAAAACCCTCAAAGTGTTAGCAAAAAAAAATTGTGTTTCTTAATCATAAACACTTTGAGAGAATTTTCAATGATTTGGTCAAACCGCAACATAGGATAGTCATGAAGTTATAAGGTGGCTAAGGTTAGGAAAACCATCCTATGATCCGCCAGAACCGGAGGGATCTACCAAAGGACAATACCGAATAGATAGTATTAGAAAGTCCTTAGGTATGATTATAAAAAAAGGAGACAAATGAGAAAGGAGAAAAAAGGGGATGAAGAATTAAAAAGAAATGAAATGAGAAAGGGTGAAAAGAAATAGCCCTCCCATTATTCAACCTTAGGGCAGAAACCGGGTTCAATACATTTGCTACTGATTGTTACTAAGGTATCATCGGTATTGAAGACAAGACATCATGGACCCAGTGACGCACTGCACTAAACCTCCTAACCACTCAAGTTCTCTCAAAAGAACTTGTTTCATTCTCACGGGGAACCCTGCATAATCTATCGACCGCTCATTACGAGCTATGTTGATATTGAAACAGGAGACACCGCTCCAGTCTCCGACTACCAAATTATGCACTTATCGAGTCTAGAGCCACGAGATGCATCAGAAGATCTCATAGGAACACGTGCTACTTCTACCCAGGTTGGTCAACATTAAGGACACCATTGGAAACTTTATGAGTCCTACGCAGATCTTAGCAATCTGCCAAGAACATTTATGGGGAAAGTTACTAATGTGACTCCCAGTGATTGAATGGAAATTCCTGCCAGGGTCAACATCAAACAGCCCTGAAAGCAGGTCACTTCGGCAATCCTTTGTGGGTTACGCTTAGTGATCGTGGCGGTTTCAAAACGGTCTACGGTCGTGGGGTGATCTCCAGTGACTCACCCAATCGTTGATCTACTCAGGTAGATTTTGTAAGCCCTCTCGGGGGTATCCGGTTTGGGAACAGCCTTGGTAAGGATTAGAAGGAATATTCACACTATGCTGTTGACGATCTTTAATTCCGAACCTGTAAGTACCGGACGTTTTATTGCTAACTGTCTTATGCAGGAACTTTTGGCGGTTGTTGCTAATTGCAGAAAAGATGCCGAACCATCACCTCATGCTCACACTTCAACATCAAAGTCAAAGAAATCATGATCATAGAATGGGCTTCAACTGTGCTTCCACAACTCTGATGCAGAAGATCATGATCCAGAAAAGTGTGAGCATGCCAACACAAAGATAGTCACCACATCACATAGAGACATGTCTACTCAAAGATGACTTGAAGATACTCATTTGGATGATGAACTCGAAGCAATGCCAAAGATCATCCCACACATCAAACAAGTCATCTAGAGTCCGCTGCTGAAAGCACAAAGTTCTTGACAATGAAGAATCAACAACTGCGAGCTACAAAGATATCGACAAAGATTTAGATGCTAGAACTCAATGTTTAATTTCCAGGGGTGACCTCCCTTAGGGGGAGATTATTAGGAATACGTTTTTCTTATTGAAGATTCGGTCACCCCANAAAGATCATCCCACACATCAAACAAGTCATCTAGAGTCCGCTGCTGAAAGCACAAAGTTCTTGACAATGAAGAATCAACAACTGCGAGCTACAAAGATATCGACAAAGATTTAGATGCTAGAACTCAATGTTTAATTTCCAGGGGTGACCTCCCTTAGGGGGAGATTATTAGGAATACGTTTTTCTTATTGAAGATTCGGTCACCCCAAGTATTGTTAAGCATCGTGTAGCTCGTAGAATTTATTATATTAGTAAGAACGTAGTTTAGTATTAGTTAGTATTTGTGGTGTCAAGTCGGGTCTTTTAAACACTGTCAGCTCGATCCACAGCCTAGTAGAGGCAACCAGTAAGTGTAAGTATAAATACCCCTCTCCACTTGTGCAGAGGGTTGGAACTTCTTCTCATTTTAATCATACAACTTCACTTTCTCTCTCTAGAGTTCCCAACTCTCTCTTCTTCTCTCTCTAAACTTTTTTCCTCTCTTCTTCTTCTTTCTTTCTTTAATTCGATCCATTAAACATTATAACCATACATTTTATAATTTGTGTATCCTACAATATGTCATAGATCTTGTAAGATATGTCATAGATTTTGTAAGATATGTTGTAGTTGACTTTGGAAAGATTGTGTAAGATATTGATTAGACTTGACAAAGATTTTGTAAGATATGTCGTAGATTGTGTAAGATATGTCATAGTTGATTTTGGAAAGATTGTGTAAGATTTTGGTAAACATCTTTGCTAGTTTTAGAACATGGTTTTGGAAAACCACTTTACTATAAATAGCAAATCAAGCTTAGTTGTTTTCTAAGAACTTGAAAAAGAAAAACATACATTCTCTCTACACTTTGCATACATCTTAGATCAATAGAAAACCATGTAGAAAACATAATTAGTCACCCTCATTATCATGATCATAATGCTTCTAACATTCATCTTTGTTGTAAGCATATCATACATCTTGATCCACCAAAGAAGCTTGGAGATCTTGCCATCATTATCCATCACAAGTATACATACATGAAAATTCATCACAAAGTTTAGAGAACTTGTGATCTTCATCCATTGAAGGCTTTCTATCAATGAAAGTTCTTTTAGATTAGTTATTTATATCCATTGGATATTTATGTCATGGATCATTGTAAACATCATTGCATAACAATATATTCATCAAACTAGAATAGATGATTTATGTGTTTGTGCCATAAAACACAAGGTTTCTATGTTGGGCCACAAAACATAGTGGGAGTGGTTGTACCCTTGTTAAAGAACTCAACATCTAGCTTTGTGTCGAAAATATTGTATAGGCGACGTTAGGAGTGGTTGTACCTTTGTAAAAGAACCCGGTATTTAGCTTTGTACCGGAAAAAGTGTAAGCGGCGGTTGTAAGGTTTTCTCCACCAAGAAGGGAGCTTTTTGNTGTAAACATCATTGCATAACAATATATTCATCAAACTAGAATAGATGATTTATGTGTTTGTGCCATAAAACACAAGGTTTCTATGTTGGGCCACAAAACATAGTGGGAGTGGTTGTACCCTTGTTAAAGAACTCAACATCTAGCTTTGTGTCGAAAATATTGTATAGGCGACGTTAGGAGTGGTTGTACCTTTGTAAAAGAACCCGGTATTTAGCTTTGTACCGGAAAAAGTGTAAGCGGCGGTTGTAAGGTTTTCTCCACCAAGAAGGGAGCTTTTTGATCTAGTGAAGTAACTCTCGAGTTGGATACTCGGGGAGTGGAGTAGGGCGGAAAGGAGATCCGTGACCGAACCACTGTAAATCCTCGTGTTCGGTTTGCTCTTTCCTTTTACACATTGTTTTACTTTTATACTTGCACTATATTATTGTTTGTGTTATGGCTTGATGTTTATGCTTGTGTGACAACTTGTTATACCATATGCTTTATATTAGTAATAAAATTATTATTAGCATTTTTCATATTACAACAAGCTTGATCGATTATTTGTCATATGGATGTTTTTAGAGAAGAAAAACAAACCGGACTAATAATGGCGAAACTTGATTTATTGCAAACAAAATGGTTTATACTATATTTGATACAACAAGTTTAAAGATTTTAAAACGGAAACGTATTCACGCCCCCCCCCCCTCTACGTTTTCACAATTGGTACCAGAGCTTCGTAGCTCTTATTTTCAAAACAAATGGTTTTTAAAATGGAGCACGATCCATGTATCAAATTACCATTGAGGCGGAATATAATATGAAAAATTGTTGGATCGTTGTAGCTCGAGGTTGTTTAGACCTTATATCATCTAGGACACACAATAACAAAGATTAACAATATATGCAGTGGAATTAAACAAACATCAATGTTATTGAAATAAGGTTTCTTCTTCATCATCTCTAACAACTACTAACTTACAAACCCTAGGCGTCCATTGTAGGAACTTGACACCTAGACACACACACACACTTTTAATGGAGTTACATCTTGACTTCTGTACATCTATAACTCACGCCCCATCTCTTTATAAACTAGAGATTAGGGTTACAAAGACTCTTAACATAATACACATTTAGTCCTTCATCTTTGTCATCATAAATCCTTCATCTTTCATATTTTGTCAATATCAACTCCAAATATAATTCCCAACAATCTTCCCTTAGTTGATAATGACAAAACAAACTATATGAAAGATGTCGTCTTCCCCTTAATCCATGCATATCATCAGGGATCTTCAAGCTGCAATCTTCTATGAAAATATTCTTCCCCTTTTTGGCATCATCAATTAGGGGACAAAAGTAAGCAACCTTGATCTTCATAACCACGAACCAGTACCATACTTTCAAATCTAGTCTTCCAATGTCTTGAATTGCCCTCCATGAACGAACACCAAAATGCTTTCTTTTATAAATGAACTCAAGACAGAAAAATCACAAATCTTCAGTAAAAATACCAACGAGCAGCTATAAAAACCTTCACCTCAATGTAGCATATAAATGGTTAATCATTTTAACAATAAGCTTCCCCTGACACCAATGTGTTAACCATCTTCATGATTCTTCAAATCTGTAGGCTCTATGTAATGATCACATATGAAGAAAACCAAATATAACGAACTTGATGAAGAAATACAATAACCCAAACTTGTGTCTTATGTCTTGTACTAACCATGTGACTCCAAACGTATACCAAAACCAATGTATATGGAGACCGCAATCTCTTGACAATAATCACTGAGCACAATAACGTAATTCCTTTAAGTGTTTGTCAATTCTTCGTCACATCTTGAATGCACAAACAAGTTACCTCCTGCTAAAAGGTATAATAAAACACAAACCCAAATAATTCCACTTCATCGTCAAATAGGTGATAAAAATTTTTCTTCATAAATTGGGCAATAAGAACGAGCCATTAAATCTTTAAGAACAAATAACCAAACTCATTGTGTGTGTGAACCAATAAACTGTGTGTGTATTATCCAACAAATCCATACCCAAAATAAATCAAACGGCTCATAAAAGTCCTTGTCGAAATACCATAAAATCATGTATTCTTGAAGCCTCTTCCCCTTAAGCAATTAAACTTGACAAAAAAAAAAGCTTTCATGAACCCTTAAATATCGACAAAAACCAGCAGCATAAAGTTTTCTACACAGCAATAGTATCATATAGCGCAGCAGCAGAAAAGTATACGTAGCAATATAAACTCACAGCAGCATAATCTTTTAAGCATAGCAGTAGTATTTTTCTCTGAGCAACACAATCTTATAACGAGCAGTAGTAACAAGAAGCACAATCGAATAGTGTAGCAGTAGAATGATATAACAAGCAGCACTTTAATTTTCATAGCGGCATAAACCAATATCTCCAATCAGTTTGCACATACCAATTCCAAACCACAAGCCCACTGTCGACCAATAGATAACCATACTACTTGCAGATACACGACACAAGATAAAATATACCAATTGAACGAAGCAACCATGCGTCTTGAATAATTTATCCCTTTATCAAATATTTAGCACCGTCCAATTGCTATTAAAATAATCAGATCCACAAACAATATACATCTACTGACCCATGGGTTTTAATGTATACGAGGTTTGTTGAAGACCCACGTAATATATCTTCTTTAATCAATCACTATCATATGCACAAGATAATGACAATTTATAACAATGAGATGCCTCTGTTGAATCGTTTACCAATTATAACATGATCAAAACTTCGAATAGCATCAACCAGAATAATTAATCATTTGTTAAATTGATTCTACCATCTAAGCCCCACGTGATTGATAACAAACATAACAATACATGCACTTATCGACAATCTTCACTGCCCCACTTATTCCATCGACCAATTAATAGCACCAACTAATTTAATCCCCAATAATAAGCAACAGTAACTTTGGCCCACTAATTATTCGCAATTGTTTTGTGAATAATATCAATAATACGCAACTAATATCCAGTCCCAATTAATCGTACGAGGTATTCACATCATTCATTAATGACAAAGATAATAATAATATAATCATGTTTCATACTTGCATACTGACACACGATAACCATTATTCTACCGAACCATTAATTCTTGGTACGAGATTAATAAATTTACCTTCACCGTATCATTTTTTCAAAAGACGATAAGCCTTAAAACCCTTTTCTGAATCTGCTTCATCTTCGAAACTAACAACCTTGTTTAATCCCTAGATATCACGAGCAACCTATCTCTGAAACCACTTGTTGGATCGTTGTAGCTCGAGGTTGTTTAGACCTCATATCATCTAGGACACACAATAACAAAGATTAACAATATATGCAGCGGAATTAAACAAACATCAATGTTATTGAAACAAGGTTTCTCATCATCATCTCTAACAACTACTAACTTACAAACCCTAGGCGTCCATTGTAGGAACTTGACGCCTAGACACACACGCACACTTTTAATGGAGTTACATCTTGACTCCTGTACATCTATAACTCACGCCCCATCTCTTTATAAACTAGAGATTAGGGTTACAAAAACTCTTAACATAATACATATTTAGTCCTTCGTCTTTGTCATCATAAATCCTTCATCTTTCATATTTTGTCAATATCAACTCCAAATATAATTCCCAACAAAAATGTTTCGCTAAGTATACTTAGAAATTTTGTGGTTAAATATTACTTTGTATACAAGCTTGTAGGTTTCCTTGAAAGATAAAAGAGTAGATTTCTTAAAAGAATTTGCAAGTGTCTAATTATGTGCTTAGAGCTAATTTACGAAAAATGCGTTTTTAAAAAGGAGCGTTTGGGATAACTAAAACTTTAGTTGAATAATCACCTCCGTAAATGATAAGATAAGTTACATCAGTAGAAATGAAGTAAAATAAGTGTATTATATGTTTGTTATCAAATCTAGTAAGTCCTACATGTTTTCTTTATGTCAAAATACGAGTTTTGGTTAATCTGTCACAGATGCCAAGGAACCAAACGATATAAAGGGCGGAACCCTTTATTTGGTTCCTTGAAATCCGTCGGTACAATAAACAGTTTTTGTCCAACTTCAAAAATTCATAACTAATTAACCGTAAGTCCGTAGGAGTCGCGCCACCTATCATTTTATGGCCTAAATCTAATCTGAAGTAAAAAGAATAAACCAAATAGTATAGTGTGTCCAAAATACTAAGTTTCGTTTTGACATAGAAACTCAAACTTTTAAGTTAGGAAATTTAAGTTAGGATCCTCTGAACATTGAAATAATTTCTTTTGAAAGTAAAGAATTTGGTGATATCTATATATATAAAGGAAACTAATCAAGCTTGGCATACATCGTCATATTTAAACGCAAAGTGGCGAAAAGTATATTTCTTCGTATGATATGCTAAATGACTACTTGTTTCAGTTGTATGCATATATGTTGTTTGCTTAATTGAATGTTGTGATTGCTCTTGTTTATTTGTGATTTATAAGTGTCTATCTTGCCATGATATTCATTTGCTTGTTTGTTGATTTCGTGTTTATACACAATAGGATATTTGCTAGATTTTGTGTACTAAATTGAAAACTTGTTTTTGCATTGCTTATAGTTTTAGATCACTCTCTTTGTTTTTGTTATATTAAAATCTTGCTTAGCTCACTTAGGAATGAGTGTTAAGTTATATTAATTAAATATCTTGAAATATGGTCAAGTGTCTAAATAAGTCACTACATTTTTTAAACATGTAGTATTCTTGTAAAATGGTGTTTGGTATATATGATTCTACAATGATGTTTAATGAATGTGTCGTGCTATAAGATAGAAACTCATCTTTGTTTGATCATGTAAACTAACCGTATCATGTTTGGTCGATAACACTTTGTTGTTATAAATTTTTCATGTTTGACTTAATTTCCATTTATGGTAAGCTCATTATCCTCGGCTTCATCTATATGCTAGCATGTGTTAGAATATGTGTTTTTGGTTTTAATCTATCACATCTAATCAGGTGCATTTGTTCCAAGTATAATTAGGATATTTGAACGGGTCTCGGGAGTCGATAAATATCCATTGTTAAGGAGTGTTTGGCACAACTTGAAATTTGAACAATTTGGTAGTTAAACAATGTGTTTCATGGATATATGTACTTCTAGAATCTTTTGTTATCTTTGGACATTGTCTTGTACTAACGGATATGCAGGTAGACAACATTTGGGATGTTGTCAAATTTTCAATATTATGATAATTTCACTAAGTATAGTGAAATTCGCTAGCCCCCAGTCAAAGTCTATCGGTAAGAATGTTTCTACTTACATTTTTGGTATTTCTTAATCACATATGTAAAGTTACTTTAGTTTTAAGAAAAATTTGGAAAATCGGAAAATGTTTATTGCTGCGAAAAAGTACACTGTCCCAATTCTGGGACTCCACGGAAACGGCGGAACACCAAAATTGGTTCCGTCCGTTTAAAAGTTTGGTGCCGCCAAAGTTTTCCCACGGATAAGGCGGAACCAAAAATTTGGTTCCGGCCTTGTTGTCGGTTGGTTCCGCGAAGCCTGCAGCAACATTTTGATCTTTTAATTTTTTTTTTTTTTTCTAGCAACCTTTAGGATCCATACTTGTTACCAACATGTTTCTTAGTATTTATCACTAATATTAAGACTATCTTAGTACACTTCAACCAGTAGGATCATCATTCCTGCCGAAAATTCAATTTAAACAAAACTCACCCAAGGAACCCTTTTGCATAAAGGAAGGAACCCTTTATTTGGTTCCTTGCCATCCGTGGGTTCCTGACCACAAATGTTTTGTAATTACTACCCATGGTTACTACATTCTTCCATCCTTAACTCATCCTTCATCCATTAGCTTCACTTATTTGGTGACTTGACAACTTCCTAACAAATCTGGACTAGTTACTTACATAGATTACATATAATATCAAAATCACAAGTCTAACTTGTGACTATGGATATTGTCTTGTATCTATATATGTTACCTCACTTGGTTAACATGAAAGTAATATGTCATCCTTCAATACGATAAGGATTTACATCAAGTCATAACTTACACTTAAGTTATAGATGTATTATCAAGTCTTGCTATCCTTTTGCACTATCCAATCTCAACAAAGTAGGATTGACAACTTAAGTATTTCGTCCGAAATATTCAAGTAAATCTGACTTACGATTGTAGTCATTCAAATTCACATCCGAAAGAATCTACACCCAAGTATTTTAACAACATATATTAAAACGTTTATCCTAACATTCTCTCAATCAATAGGGATAAAACAAATGACTATAGGTCTTCATCATTGAACATTGAGTACTTAAGTTCACTTGTTCGTTCACCATCATCTCATTCACTTCTATGATATATCTCAGCCCCTAGGCTTCACAAAAATAACCAAAACCTCAAGAACTTCACTCACTAGTTATGGACCACAAGGCTTAGTATCCATCTGTTTTAATTTCAACATCTATGAAACTTAAGTACTTCCATAGCACAACAAACCTCTACATCACCACATCTTTATTAAGACACACTAGAAGACCTACCACCTAGATCAACCAATCTACCATTCTTACCATTGTTTGAATTCATTGAGTGCATTGAGACCTTTGTCCAAACACTCGTTAAGCAAACTCAACCATACTTTACCACCTATAGGAATAAGAACCTTCACCATCAAATGAGCATGAAGCTCACATTAATTTACTAGGTTTAAGTAGTACCACTTTCACAAGTTATCAAAGTATTGGTAATACTTTTAACTTTTGCATAAGTTTCATTAAACATTAAATCAACATCTTAACAACATATGTTAAAATGCAATCTCAAAGCAAACCTCAAGTACCCCAAGCAACAATGACTCTTGAGGAGTATACATAAGAAACTCGAGTTAATTCCTCTTGTCATCATCTAGTATAATCTTGAGACCAAGTATACTCAGGATAGCACTATCCAATTCAATTACTTTGGCTTCATACATTTATCTAGAAAAACATGATGTTTTGGAAAAACATTATGCACAACTAATCATGAGTTTTCATCTTGTTAAAAGGATAATGTATATCCTATGCATTACTCTCTTCTTGCGACATGAACGGTTGTGTTACAAGAGATTTCATTATACCTCATCGGGTAGGTAAACATCTGCAAGACCTATGAACTAGAGCTTCATCATCATCTTATCATTTTTGTTTTCATAAGCATGATGACTTTATTCCACGTAATAATCTTACTTATTGAAAGATACTATATGTGTCTATTTCCTTTCAAGCGTTCATCATAACCAAACCTTGCTCATAACCCAGTTCAAACCCTATGTCTATTTCACTCATCTCTAGAGCATACACAAGATCTATTGAAGTTAGTAATTTCACTTAGATCCTGTTTCAAAGAGCTTTCTTGAGAACGTTCTTAACTTATTCCATTATCACACACAAACACATCTCTTGGTCTTAGATGATCAAATCACTTGCGTAACACATACTTAAACTCAACATAAAAGATGTCTCCCTTTAGATCATGCAACCATAGATTCCAAACACAAAGATTAAAATCTCTTGCATTACACATACATGTGTCATTTACATTTTATTTGTTTGATATGATTGGACATCTTAACATAACCATGATAACTATTTGATTAATTCATGTGTAAACCTTGGTTATTTATTTATGATGCCTGCATGCTTATATGTTTCGTGTTACTATATATTAACATGATATTTTCATTCTTTATATATATGATGTTTTGCATGATTAACATGTTACGTGTTAACTCATGGTATGTTATTTTGAGACATGATGTCTTTATATGATATTTATATATTTGAATGGTTGTGTCTTTTTCGGTCATTCATTAGATCCATGCTTAGGATGGTCTATATAATACATGCTCCAAAATGTTATCATTTAAACATGGGTTGCATAAATTTTTCGTCTTGTTTCTTTGTCACACTATTTGTTCACTACATGTGCACTTATAATTTTTCAAAGTACTTTTGGTATGATAAACATTTAGAAGTCGTTTTATCATACAAATTAATCACATAGATTAAAATTTGTTAACACATATTTGTTAAATTTCCATATAAAACATGACATCTTCATCACCTTAGTTTTATTAAATATAGTTGAGTCTCATTAAATCATGTATTAATTATCTTGTCTTAGAAATATTAATCAAACAAGAAGAAGATTTGAGTTTCTCTTTAGTTTATTAAGAATCACTTGCATTACACATATATGTGTCGATTGCATGTTATTTGTTTGATATGATTGGGTATCTTGACATAATAACTATTTGATTTATTAATATGTAAACCTTGGAAAGGTTTTGTCTGCATGCTTATATGTTTCATGCAACTAAATGTTAACTTGATTTGTATGATACTTTGCAAGATTAACATGTTACTTGTTAACTTATGATATGCAATTTCGATACATGATTCTTTTGTATCTGTGTTTTAATGCTCTTGTCTTTTGTTGACACTCATTAAATATATACGTAGAATGTTTTAATGATACATGCTCCAAAATGTTATCTTTTAAACACAGTTTACATGAATCTTTCGTCTTGCTTCTTTTGTGTCCTTGTCACACTATTTCTTTGTAACGTGTGCACCTATAATTTGTCAATGTGTTTTTGGTATGATTAACATTTAGAAGTCTTTTTATCCTACTAATTAATCACATAGATCATTGTGCTAATTAATGGTTAAGTATGATTAAATGTCTAAAACTAAACAACAAAACAATTTCACAATGAAGTGTCTCAAACAATGTCATGCTCTCTCGTAATATGATTGTTTGTCTTGATGCTATGCGGTGACTTTATATCTAGTTGCCGAATGTGTTGTTTGAATAAGATGCTATTTTTTTTCCTTTCTTGTTGACATCCTTTCTCACTAACAAATTTGTTTTAGTGAATTGAGAACTAATCATTTGCCATCTCACTTCGTTCTAGCTTTTGTATGCTCATCTCGCATAACTGTAATTCCTTCACTTGCATATAGTTTTAATGCTAATAGGATTGAGTCTTAGAGATTTGAAATTTGTGTTTGGGTATCTTTCAATCGACCTCTTTCCAAATCGAATTATAGCTTCCGCTTTCCAAAAATCACTTCCATCACTATTTAGCTATAACAATACTCTAATCCTTTCCACTTCCTCTGAGAAAACCACATGCCTCGTCATGCGATCATCTCGCATTGATAGAGAAGAGCTACGTGACTTCGTGGATGAAGTTCTTTGTATGCTAACCAACATCCGCAAAAACATTACTAAGCTTATCGCTTTCATTAACCTTCAACCTCCAGAACAATTTATCGTCATTCTTTATACGATGCATTACACAATATGTTGGATGTCTACCGATTGAGGCGGAGAGAAATTCATTCACATATTTGTATTTTGTCAAAATGTATTTAAAGAACATCTACTCATGTATCTTACACCATAGAATACCAACACATAGGTACACACCATCTAGTTATAATCAGTTCACTAAATCACAAGTGTTTCAACCCTTATTAACCATACATCACAGTTCTGAAACCAAAACCTCATCAAGTGAAAAACACATCATTTGTTTGACAAACCTCTTAAACAAAAACCATTAAGTCTCCTTAGACTTTGACTAGAATTAGTGAAACCAAATCTCTAGATATACCTTTGCTTGAAACCTCTCACAACTAACGAGCCTAGGATTTTCCTTTTAACCTGAATCTCACAACTTCATTGTCTAGAACACCATCATAGGATCTCATCCTTTTCTTCCTCGACACATATCATGCCCATCATTGTAAGTGCAAACGATATTTTAATCAAAACTCTTATTCTCAACACGTTAGTCTAATCAACACTCTTGCATTTTATGATGTCATTTAAATCCTCATATAGGCATTTAATATTTTCTTTTCATATTGAATTTTTATTCCTAGGAGCTTATTGTCTTCATTTCTTTTTGAATCCATTCAAGCATATAATATGGCATGATACATCATCTTTGGTAGATGATAATGTCGTTAAAGGTCATGTAGGTCTAAACCATGTTAGTACTCATTCATCCATTGTCATTCAGTATAGGTCATTCCTTCCAAATGTATCTCGTTCTCATTAGCATCAAAAATAATTGATCAAATCAAAACCCATGGCCGTCAATGAATATCAATGTCCATTCACATTTTCCTTTTCTCTTAACATTACGAAAGTCGTATTCCTTCATCCCTTAAGTTGCGTATTTTAGATTGCATAAGTCCATATGTTCAATCCTTATATTCGCGATAGCATTTGCTATACATACGAGCTTCTAATTCTTTAAATAGTTGTCTTCGTATCACCACCACCTTACATCATCACTTTCACTAATCATCACCACCATTGATTAGAAAAAACTTACTTTTATCAATCTTAAATCATATACCGATTTATCACCGCATGAATCCTTCTAGTAAACCAACACCAAATTCATTGCATTCATTATAACCACCATCGTTTCTTTCACTAGTAAACCAACATCTACATTAGCACCACTTACTAGTAAACCATCACCAACATTAGCACCATCCTTTTTAAGCATTTCAACCTCATGTCTTCCTTCTAGGCATTGTTTTGTAGGTTTCTATCATATTATATTCGCGTTTTTATTTTAATTGTAATTCTTATTGATATAAGATCATTTGAGGACCAAATATTTTTTACATACCAAGGGACTAATCTCCACCATTCATCTTCCCTCCATCTTTATTTGATCTAATGGATGAGATTAATCCCAACAATTTAAAAAACCCACTTTCATCCTCTTTTTTCAAATATGAATATCTTTCAAACCGTTAATCGTTAAGCGAAAAAAAATATAACGTTACGACGAGCATTTAATTATCTTTCTATAGATATGCATTGTGATATACTTTCGACAAAAAATTTTTTTTCGTTTTTTCACGTTTTTTTTCGGGGCCGAAAAAATCACATATGATATATCATATATGATATTACATATCATATATGATATGCAATATCATATATGATATATCATATATGATATGTAATATCATATATGATATATCACATATGATATTTTTCGGCCACGAAAAAAAACGTGAAAAAAACGAAAATTTTTTTTTTGTCGAAAGTATATCACAATGCATATCTATAGAAAGATAATTAAATGCTCATCGCGATGGTATAATTATTTTCGCTTAACGATTAACGGTTTAAGAGATAATTAAATTATAAAAATGGGTGAAATATTAAATGCTTTTAATCTCAACCATTGATTTCTTTTTAGATGGATGGTGGGGATGAGTCCCTTGGTATGTGAGGAATATTTGGTTTTTTAAATAACTCAGCTCATTCTTATTAGATGAATACATCTTATTTTTCTTATTTTTCTTTGAGATGAAAAATATTGCACTAATCTTTTCACTGTAGGTTCATCATATATACTTATTCGTATATAGCATACTCATCTAAGGATGATGTTTGCATCGAATATTTTCATTCTTTCATTATAGGTGCTTCTTGACGTAGGAGGAATATCCATCAAGCACTCATATTGCATCGTTTATACACTTGGTTGTATATGATATACGTGTCTACTAACAAAGCTTCTAGTATACTAATATTTGTTTTGTAGGTTCATATTGACGCCCTAAAGCAAGGGGAGCTTCCGTCAAGCATTTATAGAATGCATCATACACACGCATTGTTATATATCACATACTCATTATAGGACAATTATTGTCTTACACTAACCTTTATTTTGTAGGATTCTTCATCCTTGCATCATATACGTTGGTACCCTAGCAACGGGGAGTATTGATCAAGGGGGAGCTAATCATGCACTAACCTTTGTTTTTTTGTAGCTTTCTTATTTCTTTGTCATATACGTTGGGACCCTAGCAACGAGGAGTATTGATCAAGGGGGAGCTACAATCAAGGAGAAGCATGCACGCATTCATCTTTATTTTCATTCTTCGACACACTTTTGTGTTTCGACAAAAACAATGAGATAGATCAACATAGTCCAACATGCATTTCATTCATCATGCATTTTTCGTATAATTTTTATGTTGCACAACACTAACCTTGATGTAGGTTAAGGAACTTTATTTGATCCATGGATCCGCTAACAACCTAAGGGACGCAACAATCTTATGAAATTGGAGTTGAAGACTAAACTTCACTAGGGATGATGCAAGCTCGCCATTTTGGGGAGAAATGAAGTTAACTCCAAGGACACACCCTTTTTGTTTCGACAAAAGGGGGAGAAGAGTGTAAACGGAGAAGGAAATGTAGAAGGTGTTACGGATACAAGTAAGTAATATGGATACAAGTAACTTTTTACATTTTATGTTCTATCACGTTTACATATTTTGTCATCATCAAAAAGGGGGAGATTGTTAGTGCAAATATTACGATATTTAATCTATACTGTCTCGTTTGTTTTGATTGATGACAAACGTATAACTTGATACATAACGTAAAATGTACAAGTTACTCGTAATCATATTTTGTCTCAACATACATTCAACACCTCTCGGCGTCTCGAGTCCTCGTATGCTACAACACAGGTTCGTACATGTTTGTTACGTGGCATTATGATCAAACCCCTTGACCAACCATTTAAAATGTTTAAAATACTTTTTGATTCTTTAAGTATTTTAGGTGTCAAAGTGCACTTTAGGTATCAAATAGAATAAGTGCCACACTAGGTGTCTAGGTAATATTAGTAAGTTTACAATTTATAAAAATGTGTCTTATAACAACATAAGTACATCAAACATTTTTAGTAACTTACTAAATATCATATAGCAAGATAATACATTTTCTAATAACTTTACAAGTTTACTTTCATATACATTTTTATCAAAATAGAAAGTATATAATTACATCATCACATGAATCATCATATTCTAGAATGTATATCTTTCTAAATATTCTTGTAAGATATGTCATTGATCTTGTAAGATATGTCATAGATTTTGAAAGATATGTTGTAGTTGACTTTGGAAAGATTGTGTAAGATTTTGGTAAACATATTTGCTAGTTTTAGAACATGGTTTTGGAAAACCACTTTACTATAAATAGCAAATCAAGCTTAGTTGTTTTCTAAGAACATGAAAAAAAAACATATATTGTCTCTACACTTTGCATACATCTTAGATCAATAGAAAACCATGTAGAAAACATAATTAATCACCCTCATTATCATGATCATAATGCTTCTAACATTCATCTTTGTTGTAAGCATATCATACATCTTGATCCACCAAAGAAGCTTGGAGATCTTGCCATCATTATCCATCACTAGTATACATACATGAAAATTCATCACAAAGCTTAGAGAACTTGTGAACTTCATCCATTGAAGGCTTTCTATCAATGGAAGTTCTTTTAGATTAGTTATTTATATCCATTAGATATTTATGTCATTGATCATTGTGAACATCATTGCATAACAATCTATTCATCAAACTAGAATAGATGGTTTATGTGTTTGTGCCATAAAACACAAGGTTTTTATGTTGGGCCACAAAACATAGCGGGAGTGTTTGTACCCTTGTTAAAGAACTCGACATCTAGCTTAGTGTCGGAAATATTGTATAGGCGACGTTAGGAGTGGTTGTACCTTTGTAAAAGAACCCGGTATTTAGCTTTGTACTGGAAAAAGTGTAAGCGACGGTTGTAAGGTTTTCTCCGCCAAGAAGGGAGCTTGTTGATCTAGTGAAGTAACTCTCGAGTTGGGTACTCGGGGAGTGAGTAGGGCGGAAAGGAGATCCGTGACTGAACCACTATAAATCCTCGTGTTCGGTTTGCTCTTTCCTTTTACTCATTGTTTTACTTTTATACTTGCACTATATTATTGTTTGTGTTATGGCTTGATGTTTATGCTTGTGTGACAACTTGTTATACCATGTGCTTTATATTAGTCATAAGACTATTATTATCATTTTTCATATTACAATAAGCTTGATCGATTATTTGTCATATGGATGTTTTCAGAGAAGAAAAACAAACCGGACTAATAATGGCGAAACTTGATTTATTGCAAACACAATGGTTTATACTTATATTTGATACAACAAGTTTAAAGATTTTAAAACGGAAACGTATTCACGCCCCCCCCCCTCTACGTTTTCACAAACCCGAAACTAAATATTAACGCCATCTCTTCGGTTTCGTCTCCTAGTTCTTGCTCACAATACTATTCGGTCAATGCCATGAGCATGTGTTTCAAACAAACCCAAGTTTCTCAAAGTGACCACGAGAGTAAGATATCCAACACCAAATTGGTCAACAACATAGTTGAAACACCGCCCCCTCAAAACCTTGACGAAGAATTCAAGGAGCTCCACCTTGAACGTCCGGTTATTGATGTCTTAACCCGTGCTCCCTACTACAATGCCCTCTTGGAAAAATATGAGAAGAAGCTCAAGTTAGGTGACAAAGGGACCGCTTTCGTTCAAAATAAGTTACCTAAGAAATTAGATGATCCGGGCTTATTTGTTCTACCTTGCAAGATCGGTAATTCAGAGGCTTATGATACATTAGCCGATCTTGGATTGTGACATTTCTCAAAAATTCATGTCTTATATTTTAAATAATAGTTTATTTAATAACTATTCTATTTTTAATAAACCAACTTCGTAGAAAGTTATCCGTGAACATCCAATTCTTTCACTACGACTATATATGTCAACTCTACATTTCTTGTAGTCCACTATTTTTTTCTCTTGAAATCCTAATTTAAAAAGTTACTTTCACTTTTATTTTAGGAACTAATTACTTAAAACTATCGAAAACATATAACTACGAAAGCATTCGTAGTAATAATGTGAAAGTTATTGAAAAACTCATCATCTACTAAAATTATATTTTCATAATTTTTACAATAGTATTTCATCACTATGGTACCATTAAAAATTATTTCTAATTAACCCGGTACCCGAAAACGTCAAAACTACTCAAGCTATGCACTAAACGGTACCCCGTAAAAACAAAAGTGGGACAAAACTATACAAGCCACCACCTCCTCATGAGGTGGCCGGCCATAAGGGTCCTTAGGGACACTTGTACACAAATATTTACCAACAACATCTCCACTAACTATTATACTTCTACCAACACTTGCATGTAACTCAAAAATAGATCAAATAAATTTTTCTTTCTCTCTTGGTGCTTCTCCTTGGCTCGTTCCCTACTAAACACCATCATAAGATCAAGATTTTTGAAGAACAACATTATACAAGTGTTTATAAACATCCATTACAAGGTTTTGAAATATAAACCTACGGATTAATTAGGGTTTTCTTACTAATAAACTAGTAATCTTCCAAGTGAGTAATTTACTAAACTTTCATGTTCTTGGTATATTTCTACCACATTTTAACTAATTTTTATATGCATGCAAGTAGATGTAATTTGTACCACTCAAATCTTATGTTTTGTTAAACTTATGATATGTTTATATGTAGTGTTTTAGTGTAGAGATGTTTTGATGTTAATTAGGAACCCATGACACCTTGAGGAGGTGTATGGTAGTTTATGGGATTGTTGGATTGGATTGATGGTGAAATTAGATTAGTTATAGAATGAGAAAACCATTTTTTACATTAAAAATAAGCTTCTGGTCATATTTTGAAAATACAGAAAACTCAGTAGGTTTAAACCCATTTTTGACCTAAGATAAAGAAAATTCACTTTAAGATGAAGCCATGGCCGAAAGAACGGGTAAAAACGGGTTTATAACGAAAAAGTTATGCTAAAAACAAGTTATACCAAATTTATGTTTAACCATTTGAGACAGCCTGGACATTTTTATAAAATCTGGAAAACTCAGCAACTCATGACTTATTTTTGACAAGGTACTCAGAAAGTTAAGAATAAAAGGAAACCATTGCAAAAAGAACGGATTAAAATGAGTTTGAAACGAGAAATTTACGCTATAAACAAGTTACTAGTGTTTTCTTATAAAATCTGAAAATAGGTTGCTGATGTAATAAAGTCTTCAATGAAAACAGGTCCCTAACCTTCATTAAAATGTACCAACATGATAAAAATGTATTAGTACTTGTTTAGAGCTAACCGGGGATATAAAATTCTTGAAAAACGGACTTATAACGAATTAGTTAAGATTTTTCGAAAGTTATTGTTTCACTAAAAATACCAACAACAAGTAATATTCATTATTACCTTATACGTAGATGTAAAATTTTATTTTCAACAACAATATATTTTGAGTACATAAGAGTGGTATAAATGACATATACATTTGCATTCATAAACTTTTTTTTTATTAAATCTAAGTTAGAAAATATTTAATCATGATAGGTTGCGGATTGTGAACGCGCCTTATTTGACACATCCATTCCTTACTCTTAGCTCCAACACTACAAGTGAGTTTATAGCCTCGCTTTTAATCTTTTAAATGATTTATAAACCTCGCGAGGGGGATACATGCTAGTTTTACAAAACGAATACAAGTAGCTTTTTGGTATGCTTGACCCGAATACATGATTATAAGATAATGAGTAACTCTTGCCAATTAAGTCCCCATCATGAACCGTTAATTTTGTGTAAACGCTAATATTATAAATATGCATATTGGGCATTGACCAGCCTGGCCGAATGAGTAGCTCTCATCTTTCAACGGTCATATAATATTGAGAATATGAGGTAAATGGCAAATATTACCCTACCGGGGCAAATGATAAACTTGGTTAAGGTTCGGTTTCATGAGCTCTATGTTATAATCTAATAACCGACAAGTACTGATCATACTTGTTACCCGATGAATGATACTTGTATTCACTTTATTATTACTAAACTCTATAAATTCACTCAACATTATTTGTTGACTTTTAGCATGTTTTATCTCAGGTCCGTAAGTACCTCAGCTTGGATGGGCCGCGCAAGGAAATATTATCGATTAAAGATGGCTCATGTTTTTAAACGTTTTTATGATGTACTAAATGTTAAAGACTTTTATTAGCTTATCTATGTATCTTTAAAACTAGTGAAGTAAACTTTTGGGACTTATGTAAAATATAATAACCTTTTAAGATTTATATTTATTAAATACTTCTTGTAGAAAACTTGTTTATTATGTTTGTACTATGTGATCGATATATAGCACTCCATGACCCTTCCGCTGCAAACCTGAAAATGGGGGTGTTATATGGATCGAGCCTTAACTTACTTCCATTACCTCTTTACACCTCTCTTAGACTAGGAAAACTTGAAGAAACTGAGGTAATAATAGGCTTAGCAGATGGAAGTGTCGCTTACCCGGTTGGAGTAGTCAAAGACGTGCTAGTACATATAGGAAGATTTCCACGTCCTTGATATGGTTAGTGACCCTTGATGAGACGAAAAATGTTACGTTTTTAGGGGTCAGTTTGAGTCCTAATTCGTATGTTTTTGGTTTGGATTTCACCCAAAGTTGTTTCTTTTCTCATTTTAGGTACTTTTGAAGGGAAAATCACAAAAGAAGCATTTTCGGGCGTTTTCAGAATGAAAAAGTGCGAAAAACAACAAAAACTCAAAAGACCTTGACGATTACAGAAGGTGACGCCGTCACACTCTACAAGGTGACGCCGTCAGGAACAAGTGAAGTCCAGAATTGGAAAAATACTCGTGACGGGCCAGAGAGTTCGTAGTGCAATTTGGTGACGCCGTCAACCAAGGCCGTCAGATCTGGAACCAGCAATTATGACCACGTCAAGGAAGGCCGTCAGAAACCCTAATCGCCGAGCTGACGACGTCACCTATTGGGTTGACGCCGTCAGCCCACGTTTTCTATATAGATAGAACGATTTTTCTTTATTTTATATAACCTAGTGGAACTTTAGTCGAATTTTGGAGTGGAGAACTTTAGGGTTAAACCCTA
>LBNU01031281.1:131335-144106 GCA_014162995.1 Artemisia annua | reverse complement strand
GTTCATTTTGCTGATCATGCTTTAATTTTGGGAATGTGGTAACCTTGTGTTGTATTTTAAGTTGCTTCACTTACCGGCCAAGCTCCAATACTTTCTTGCACTTACCTTGGAATACCCCTTAAAGACAACATGAAAAAAAGCTTTAACTGGAAGGTGATCATAGATAAGTTCAGAAAACAGCTTACCTCTTCCTAAGCTCCCTCTCACATGAGGCAGATGACTCTACTCTAATCCCTACGTGATGCGCTTGGCAATTAAGTAAACAAAAAAAAAAATAAAAAATAAAAAATAAGTTTTGCCAAAAAGGGAGCCAAGGGATTCGAACCCTGGTCTCCCCATTCACAATCCCCACACCTCACAACTCACACCCGTTACCAATTGTGCCCGAAGGACTTGCAAGATAATTTTCCCAAATCAATTACTTAACCACCTTCACCCAGTTTTGTTCATCAGCTTATATTGGCTTATTTTGAGCTTATTTTGAACTAAACACCCAAGTTTTTATAATTTACTTAAATCTGGCATAGCTTAAAGTATTTTATAAAAAAGTTTCGGATTTTTCTTTTAAGTTTTAGTATTTACTAGAATTTAATTTGAGTTAAATCGTATTTAATTCATAATAATTAGGATTTTTGTCAAATAAATAATTTTCTTTTTTCTAAAATTTTCTTTTATCGTTAGGCTCGTAAAAAAGTAATTTTCATAACCGTAGGCCTTTTATTTCTCAATTTTCACTTTTTATTTTACGCGTTTACGTTATTTTTAATATAAACGTGTGGTTTTAATTTTAAATATGTTTTAGGGTAATTTAGCTTTACGTTTTTGTTAATTTAGCTTGTTTAACTCGTTTTCACTTATTTCGTCTTAGAATAATCAATCTTTCCCATTTCCGTTTCATAAACGCTTGATCTCAAATTCGTTTTCGATACAATTCACTCCTCGTCGGGATTTAAACGACCCGGGGAATTCCTATACTCTCCTTGGTGCATTGTGCCTTTTATAGTTTGACTTTAGTTGACCAATTCTTTGGTTGACTTTTGTTGACTGTTTCAGACTCTATCAAATTTTGGCGCCGCTGCCGGGGAGGCGTGTCGCGTGTCTAGAACGTTTTGCAATATCGTGTTTTTGAAACACAACTTGTGTATATCGTCTATCCTTTGTATATTTACCGTATATATATCGTATTTTCATCTTTCAAAAACATAAAAAAACACAAAAATATTTTCTCTTTGTTTCTAATATATATATAAGAAAAAGAAAAAGAATACTTGTCACCGAGTATTCAACAAAAATACCAAAAAAATAATATACATCCTCCGTCTTCCGTTGAAGGAGGGCGGTTGTAAACCATTCCCAAATATTAACATCAGAAAAATGATCGTGAGTCAATTGTTACCCGATTAGCTTTTATAGCAAAAAGGTTTCGGTTGGTGTAACGATTAACTAAAAGAAAAGAAAACAAAAGAAAATTAAATAAATAAAAAGATTTCAAAGTTTTCTTTGGTGATTGGTTTTGTTTTTCTAGTGCATGCGCAATCGTTCTTCCAGGTCTACGAGCCCATTTCATGAGCTTGTTAGGATTCCTCGGACACGACGTAGACGTTCTGCCCCCGCAGTCGAATCCTCGGTTCGTACTGTTTCTTCCCGATCTGTCGTCATGGCAGATCTTCCTATGAGTGAGCTTCTCCAAGCACCCATCGAGGGTTATGGAGATGCCATCGTTGTTCCAGCCATCGTGGCTGATAATTTTGAGCTCAAAACCGGGTTACTCAATCTTGTAACCCAAAGTCAATTCTTTGGTTTTGAGCGGGACGATCCTCATGCTCACATTCGATGGTTTAACAAGATTACATCTACCATCAGATACAAGAATGTCCCATCAGAGTCAATCAAACTTCTTCTCTTCCCATTGTCTCTCGAGGGACAAGCCCGGATTTGGCTTGAAAAACAACCTCCTCGTTCTATTGAAACATGGGAGGATTTGATNTACTCAATCTTGTAACCCAAAGTCAATTCTTTGGTTTTGAGCGGGACGATCCTCATGCTCACATTCGATGGTTTAACAAGATTACATCTACCATCAGATACAAGAATGTCCCATCAGAGTCAATCAAACTTCTTCTCTTCCCATTGTCTCTCGAGGGACAAGCCCGGATTTGGCTTGAAAAACAACCTCCTCGTTCTATTGAAACATGGGAGGATTTGATAAAGAAATTTGTGAACGAATTCTATCCTCCTTCCAAGACCACGAGTCTTAAAAATGAGATCATCAAGTTCACTCAGAAATTTGATGAATCATTTAGTGAGTCGTGGGATCGGTTCAAGGAATTGCTTCGCAAGTGTCCTCACCATGGTTTCTCCGAGTTAATGCAACTCGACACTTTCTACAATGGTGTGAGCCAAGCTGATCAGGATTCTCTTAATGCCTCCGCGGGAGGTAATTTCCTGAGTAAAACAACAAAAGAAGCTTTAGCGATCATCGAGAACAAATCTAAGGTCCGCACTACACGAAGCAAGCCGGTTGTTTCCCAAGTGAGTGTTGGTCCTTCTTCTTCTTCATCGCCCGTGAGTCAGTCTAGCACCGATGCTAAGATTGACAAACTCACGGAAGCCATTCAAGCTTTGGTTCTCTCCAACCAAAAGAAAGTCTCTTTTCCACAAACTTCTTCTCCTGCTGAAGTTAAAAAGGTGGAAGTCTGTGTTACCTGTGGTGGCCCCCACGCATATTACAATTGTATGGCCACCGATGGTAACCCCTTTGAAGCTAATGCGATAGCTGGTCCTTCCAATCATGGAAGTAACCAATTTCGTCCGCCGATGGACCCGAACTATCGTCCCAACCACTACCCTGGACCCCCCGGTTTTAATCAAAATCAAAATGTTCAAAACCGTAACCAAAATTTCCAGAACCAAAACCGAACGAACCAAGGTTATCAAAACCAAGGTAATTTCAATCAAGGTCATGGTTACCACAATCAGAACCAAGGGTTTCAAAATCAAGGTTTCCAAAACCAAGGAAACTTTAACCGAAACCAAGGTCAGGGTCATTCCAATCAAGGGAATTTTCATGGAAATAATCAAAATCAAGGAAATTTTCAGAACCAAGGTCCAAACAACCGAGGTCAAAATTTTCCTACTCAAACTCAAGCTATTGTTCCTACCGGACCGTCATCTGATGAGTTGTTGAAACAATTCATGAAATCCCAAGAGGAAATGAATCGGTTATTGGTCAGCCAGATTTCTGAGATCAAGAAGTCTTTAAATGATCGACCCTCGGGCTCAGGACAACTTCCGAGCAACACGATCGCTAACCCGAGGGGCGATGCTAAGGCGATCACAACCAGGAGTGGTGCTTCATATGATGAACCCGCGATTCCTACTACCTCTTCTTCCTCTCCTCCAAAGGTAGTGGAACGCGAGCCTGAGGCGACAAAGGACAAAGTGCAAGTTACAAGCCCACAAAGTACAGCACACGTCCATCCTCAGGTTGTACCAAAAACAAAGCCAAAGCCGGGAGTCGTCTTTGAACCTCCAGTAACTCCGGCTGAGGACCCTAAATCCAAAACTTCTATTCCTTACCCATCACGCTTGAATGAACAAAAGCTCCGAGAAAAAGCAAGTCATCAAATGGATAAATTCTTTCAGATTTTCCAAGAATTACACTTTGACATAAGCTTCTCGGATGCTATCCTTCTGATGCCCAAGTTTGCATCCACACTCAAACACTTGTTAAGTAACAAGGAAAAGTTGTTTGAAATGGCAAAAACTCCGCTTAACGAGAACTGCTCAGCAGTTTTGTTAAAGAAGCTTCCCGAAAAGCTTGGAGACCCTGGGAAATTTCTCTTACCTTGTGTATTTCCAGGGATGGTTGAATGCTTTGCCTTGGCCGATCTTGGCGCGAGCATTAACCTGATGCCGTATTCAGTGTGGAAAAGACTTTCTCTTCCGGAACTTACCCCTACATGCATGACTTTAGAGCTTGCTGATCGATCAATATCTCGTCCTCTTGGAATTGCTGAGGACGTATTCGTGAAAGTAGGGAAGTTCCAATTTCCAGCTGACTTCGTGGTAGTCGATTTTGATGCTGACCTACGGGTTCCTCTCATTGTTGGACGAGGATTCCTGAGAACGGGTCGTGCTCTCATTGATGTATTCCAGCAAGAAATCACATTACGTGTGGGTAATGAAGCCGTCACTTTCAACCTCGACCAAACTTCGAGGTACTCCTCAAATTATGACTCTGAATCGGTTAACCGAATAGATGTCATTGATGTTGCTTCTGAGGAGTACGCTCAAGAAGTTCTTGGTTATGTTCATAATTCTTCGGGTGGTGATTCCACTCCGTCTTCTCATCCTATCATTTCCGACTCTTCCCCTTCCCTCACTCCGTTTGAGGGAAGTGATTTCCTTTTGGAAGAGGTCGAGGCTTTTCTCAAAAGTGATTCAGTTCTCGATGGAATTGATAACAATGAGATTGATCTGGAGGGAGATCTTCTTCTCCTCAAGAAATTGTTGAATCAGGACAATTCTCCTCCCCTCCCTCCCGTAGAACTTCATAATGAGGAAATCAAGTCAGTTGAGAAAACTGAAGAATTTCCCGAGGTCGAACTCAAGGAGTTACCTCCTCATCTCGAGTACGCATTTTTGGAGGGTGATGATAAGTTACCCGTCATAATTGCTAAAGAATTTGAACCTCGGGCTCAGGACAACTTCCGAGCAACACGATGGCTAACCCGAGGGGCGATGCTAAGGCGATCACAACCAGGAGTGGTGCTTCATATGATGAACCCGCGATTCCTACTACCTCTTCTTCCTCTCTTCCGAAGGTAGTGGAACGTGAACCTGAGGCGACAACGGACAAAGTGCAATCTACAAGCCCACAAAGTACAGCACACGTCCATCCTCAGGTTGTCCCAAAAACAAAACCAAAGCCGGGAGTTGTCTTTGAACCTCCATTAACTCCGGCTGAGGACCCTAAATCCAAAACTTCTATTCCTTACCCATCGCGCTTAAATGAACAAAAGCTCCGAGAAAAAGCAAGTCATCAAATGGATAAATTCTTTCAGATTTTCCAAGATGCCCAAGTTTGCATCCACACTCAAACACTTGTTGAGTAACAAGGAAAAGCTGTTTGAAATGGCTAGAACTCCACTTAGCGAGAACTGCTTAGCAGTTTTGTTAAAGAAGCTTCCCGAAAAGCTTGGAGACCCTGGGAAATTTCTCTTGCCTTGTGTATTTCCAGGGATGGTTGAATGCTTTGCCTTGGCCGATCTTGGCGCAAGCATCAACCTAATGCCTTATTCAGTGTGGAAAAGACTTTCTCTTCCGGAACTCACTCCTACATGCATGACTTTAGAGCTTGCAGATCGTTCGATATCTCATCCTCTTGGAATTGCTGAGGACGTATTCGTGAAAGTAGGGAAGTTCCAATTTCCAGCTGACTTCGTGGTAGTCGATTTTGATGCTGACCTACGGGTTCCTCTCATTGTTGGACGAGGATTCCTGAGAACGGGTCGTGCTCTCATTGATGTATTCCAGCAAGAAATCACATTACGTGTGGGTAATGAAGCCGTCACTTTCAACCTCGACCAAACTTCGAGGTACTCCTCAAATTATGACTCTGAATCGGTTAACCGAATAGATGTCATTGATGTTGCTGCAGAGGAGTACGCTCAAGAAGTTCTTGGTTATGTTCATAATTCTTCGGGTGGTGAATCCACTCCGTCTTCTCATCCTATAATTTCCGACTCTTCCCCTTCTCTCACTCCGTTTGAGGGAAGTGATTTCCTTTTGGAAGAGGTCGAAGCTTTTCTCAAAAGTGATTCAGTTCCAGATGGAATTGATAACAATGAGATTGATCTGGAGGGAGATCTTCTTCTCCTCGAGAAATTGTTGAATCAGGACAATTCTCCTCCCCTCCCTCCCGTAGAACTTCATAATGAGGAAATCAAGTCAGTTGAGAAAACTGAAGAATTTCCCGAGGTCGAACTCAAGGAGTTACCTCCTCATCTCGAGTACGCATTTTTGGAGGGTGATGATAAATTGCCCGTCATAATTGCTAAAGACTTGAGTGTGGAGGAAAAATCTGCTCTCATAAAGGTCTTGAAGTCACACAAGCAAGCAATTGCTTGGAAACTCTCCGACATCAAGGGTATTAACCCTGAATTTTGTACTCACAAGATTTTAATGGAGGATGACTTCAAGCCGGCAGTCCAACATCAGAGACGGGTAAATCCAAAAATTCATGAGGTTATCAAACAAGAGGTTTTAAAGCTTCTTGATGCCGGATTGATTTATCCCATCTCAGATAGTCCTTGGGTTAGTCCCATTCACTGTGTTCCTAAAAAGGGTGGCATTACTGTTGTCACAAATGAAGATAACGAGTTGATTCCAACTCGATTGGTTACTGGGTGGCGAGTCTGCATTGACTATCGCAAATTGAATGAAGCCACCCGTAAAGACCATTTTCCTCTACCCTTCATGGACCAAATGCTTGAGAGATTGGCGGGGAATGAGTACTATTGTTTCCTAGACGGTTTCTCGGGATATTTTCAGATCCCCATTGATCCTCAGGATCAAGAGAAAACCACCTTTACGTGCCCTTATGGAACATTTGCTTATAAACGTATGCCTTTTGGCTTATGTAATGCTCCGGGCACGTTCCAAAGGTGCATGATGGCCATATTTTCTGACATGATCGGGAAAACAATGGAGGTCTTCATGGATGACTTCTCGGTCATTGGGGATTCTTTTTAGACATGTCTCTCCCATTTGGACATAATGTTAAAACGGTGCGAAGACACCAATCTTTGTCTAAACTGGGAGAAGAGCCATTTTATGGTCAAAGAGGGCATTGTCCTCGGCCATAAGATTTCCAAGAACAGGATTGAGGTTGACAGAGCTAAGGTTGATGTCATTGCCAAATTACCTCATCCCACTACCGTCAAAGGTGTTAGGAGTTTTTTGGGTCATGCCGGTTTTTATCGTCGATTTATTCAAGATTTTTCCAAAATCGCCCGGCCTATGACCCATCTCCTCGAGAAGGATGCTCCTTTCATCTTCTCACCCGAGTGCATCGAAGCTTTTGAAACATTAAAGAAAAAGCTTACCGAAGCACCGATTCTTGTTGCCCCCTACTGGGACTTGCCATTTGAGCTCATGTGCGATGCAAGTGATTTTGCTATCGGTGCAGTCCTGGGGCAACGCAAGACCAAACATTTTCAGCCAATACACTACGCGAGCAAAACAATGACTGTAGCTCAAAGTCATTACACCACCACTGAAAAAGAATTGTTAGCAGTGGTGTATGCTTTCGAAAAGTTTCGGTCATACTTAATCTTGACCAAATGCGTGGTATATACGGATCACTCGGCTTTAAAATACCTCTTTGCAAAACAAGATGCAAAGCCGAGATTGCTTCATTGGGTTCTCCTCCTACAAGAATTTGATATCATTATACGTGATAAAAAAGGAGCTGAGAACCTTGCTGCTGATCATCTGTCCCGATTAGAGAACCCACACCAAGATGTTCTCGAGAAAAAGGAAATAAATGAAACATTTCCTCTCGAGACATTAAATGCGGTTGCTTTTCATGGAGATTCTACCACCCCATGGTTTGCCGATTTTGCAAATTACCATGCGGGTAACTTTGTGGTGAAAGGGATGTCGTCTCAACAGAAGAATAAGTTCTTCAAGGATGTTAAACATTATTTCTGGGACGACCCCTACTTATTCAAGATCTGTGCCGATCAAGTCATCCAGCGGTGTGTTTATGGGCAGGAAGCCACTGAAATTCTCAAGGCTTGCCATGCCGGTCCCACGGGGGGCCATCATAATCCAAATTACACCGCCAAAAAGGTGTTTGATTCCGGTTTCTACTGGCCCACAATTTATAAGGATGCCCAGGAATTAGTCAAATCCTGTGACGCTTGTCAACGTCACGGGAATATTTCACAAAAGAATGAAATGCCACAAAATGCAATTCAAGTATGTGAAATCTTTGACGTATGGGGCATCGATTTTATGGGGCCATTTCCGTCATCTCATGGAAACAAGTATATACTCGTGGCGGTTGATTATTTGTCAAAATGGGTTGAAGCGAAAGCTTTACCCACAAATGACGCCCGAGTCGTTGTTAAATTCTTGAAAGCTCTTTTTGCTCGATTTGGAACTCCACGTGCTATAATCAGTGATCGTGGTACGCATTTCTGCAATGACAAATTCGACAAAGTCATGCAAAAGTATGGTGTAACTCACCGTCTTTCTACTACGTACCACCCTCAAACAAGTGGACAAGTTGAAGTTTCCAATCGAGGCATTAAAAGAATTTTGGAAAGAACGGTTGGTAAAAATCGTGCATCGTGGTCGGATAAATTAGATGATGCACTCTGGGCTTTCCGTACGGCTTACAGAACACCCATCGGGTGTACACCTTACAAGCTTGTGTACGGGAAAGCGTGCCATCTTCCGATCGAGCTTGAGCATAAAGCCTATTGGGCCCTCAAGCATGCCAATTTCGACCTCCAAACTGCGGGTGATCATCGGAAAGTTCAAATGAATGAATTGAATGAACTTCGTGATCAAGCCTATGAGAACTCTTTGATCTACAAGGAAAAAACAAAGAAGCTCCATGACTCAAAGATCAAAAACCGCGTTTTCAACGTTGGTGATCGAGTCCTTCTTTTTAACTCAAGATTAAAGATTTTCTCGGGTAAATTGAAAACCCGTTGGACTGGCCCATTCACTATTGCAAAGGTTTATCCTTATGGCACCGTCGAATTATCTCAAAATGACGGACCTAACTTTAAAGTGAATGGGCATCGTTTGAAGCATTACTTTGGAGAGGACATACCATCCATGGTTGTCCCGGATCTCTAAACTTTCCCCAAGGACAAATGAATTCGGGGATCGAGTCAAGTTAGCGACTCGGTGAACAAAAACAGTAGCAAAGCATATGGGTTTTCACCCGTATTTCTGACTTCTTTCTATTTTCTACCACCCAAGTGTGGGGGAGTGGCCGTCCCCTGCAGTTGTTTTCAATGTATATATGTAAAAAAAAATAAAAAAAAATAATAAAAAAAAAATAATAAAAAAAATAAAAAAAATTGTGTGTTTATATGTATAATATAAATAAAGTGAAAAATCCAATTTCCGCAGTTAGCTGAGAATATTGTCTTGCCTTCCGTTCGAAGATTCGGCATAATAGCCGGGACTTTAAATATTTTCTCTCCTGAGTGCATCAAGGCTTTTGAAACATTAAAGAAAAAGCTTACTGAAGCACCGATTCTCGTTGCCCCCGACTGGGACTTGCCATTTGAGCTCATGTGCGATGCAAGTGATTTCGCTATCGGTGCAGTCCTGGGGCAACGCAAGACCAAACATTTTCAGCCAATACACTATGCAAGTAAAACAATGACCGAGGCTCAAACACATTACACCACTACGGAAAAAGAATTATTAGCCGTGGTGTATGCCTTTGAAAAGTTTCGGCCATATTTGATCTTGACCAAATGTGTAGTGTATACGGACCACTCGGCTTTAAAATACCTCTTTGCAAAACAAGATGCAAAGCCGAGATTGCTTCGTTGGGTTCTCCTCCTACAAGAATTTGATATCCCCTCCTACAAGAATTTGATATCATTATACGTGATAAAAAAGGAGCTGAGAACCTAGCTGCTGATCATCTGTCCCGATTAGAGAACCCACACCAAGATGTTCTCGAGAAAAAGGAAATAAATGAAACATTTCCTCTCGAGACATTAAATGCGGTTGCTTTTCGTGGAGATTCTACCACCCCATGGTTTGCCGATTTTGCAAATTACCATGCGGGGAACTTTGTGGTGAAAGGGATGTCGTCCCAACAGAAGAATAAATTCTTCAAGGATGTTAAGCATTATTTCTGGGACGACCCCTACTTGTTCAAAATCTGTGCCGATCAAGTCATCAGGCGGTGTGTTTATGGTCAGGAAGCCAATGATATTCTCAAGGCTTGCCATGCTGGACCCACGGGGGGCCACCATAATCCAAACTACACCGCCAAAAAGGTGTTTGATTCGGGTTTCTTTTGGCCCACGATCTATAAGGATGCCCAAGAATTAGTCAAAGCTTGTGACGCTTGTCAACGTCACGGGAATATTTCACAACGAAATGAAATGCCACAAAATGCAATTCAAGTTTGTGAAATCTTCGACATATGGGGCATCGATTTTATGGGGCCATTTCCGTCATCTCATGGAAACAAATATATACTCGTGGCTGTTGATTATCTATCAAAATGGGTTGAGGCGAAAGCTTTACCCAGAAATGATGCCCGAGTTGTTGTAAAATTCTTGAAAGCTCTTTTTGCCCGATTCGGAACCCCACGTGCTATAATTAGTGATCGTGGTACGCATTTTTGCAATGAAAAATTCGATAAAGTCATGCAAAAGTATGGTGTAACTCACCGTCTCTCCACTGCGTACCACCCTCAAACAAGTGGGCAAGTTAAAGTTTCCAATCGTGGAATTAAAAGAATTTTGGAAAGAACGGTTGGTGAAAATCGTGCATCGTGGTCGGAAAAATTAGATGATGCACTCTGGGCTTTCCGTACGGCTTACAAAACACCCATCGGGTGTACTCCATACAAGCTTGTTTATGGGAAAGCGTGCCATCTTCCGATCGAGCTTGAGCATAAAGCCTATTGGGCCCTCAAGCATGCAAATTTTGACCTCCAAACTGCGGGTGATTCACAGAAAAGTTCAAATGAATGTATTAAGTGAACTTCGTGATCAGGCCTATGAAAACTCTTTGATCTACAAGGAAAAAACAAAGAAGCTCCATGACTCAAAGATCAAAAACCGCGTTTTCAACGTTGGTGATCGAGTCCTTCTTTTTAACTCTAGATTAAAGATCTTCTCGGATAAATTGAAAACCCGTTGGACCGGACCATTCACCATTGCTAAAGTTTATCCTTATGGCACCGTCGAATTATCTCAAAATGACGGGCCAAATTTCAAAGTGAATGGGCATCGGTTGAAGCATTACTTTGGAGAGGACATACCATCTATGGTTGTCCCGGATCTCCAAACTTTCCCCAAGGACAATTGAATTCGGGGATCGAGTCAAGTTAGCGACTCGGTGAACAAAAACAGTAGCAAAGCATATGGGTTTTCACCCGTATTTCTGACTTCTTTCTACTTTCTAACACCCAAGTGTGGGGGAGTGGCCGTCCCCTGCAGCTTTTTCAATGAATGTATATAAAATCTCTTGAAAAAAAAATAATAAAAAATAATAAAAAAATAATAAAAAAAAATAAAAAATGTATGATTGTCTGAATAATATAAATAAAGTGAAAAATCCAATTTCCGCAGTTAGCTTAGAATATTGTCTTGCTTTCCGTTCGAAGATTCGGCATAATAGCCGGGACTTTGAATATTGAGGACAATATTCAATTCTAAGTGTGGGGGGGAAATTCTAGCGAATTTTATCACATTATATCATCTAGTACCCCCGTTTTTGGCCAAAATTTTTCAAAAATTTTTCACTTTATTTCAAAATTTTTGTGGTTATCAATCCGCCGTGTCTAACCGACAAAAGGATTGGCTAATCCAGGAGCAAACGGCTTTTGGTAAAGATACATCAAATCCGTTTACGGCTTGCAATTTGCCAAAAATTGTATGGTAATCGACTCACCATATCTTTAAGTGAAGAGTTGGCTAGTCCGCAAGATTATGGCTTGTGGTAAAGGCGTTGGAAAAACCATAATTGGTAATCAGCTCACCAAAGATAATAAGTTATTTTATCTAAGAGTTGGCTAGTCCAGAAGCAAACGGCTTCTGGTAAAGACTAATCAAATCCGTTGAAAGCTGGTGATTTCCTCAAAATCACACGGTTATCGGTGTACCATGGTTCTTACTTGAACTTAAACATTCGGTTACTCCAGAAGTGATGGCTTTTGGTAAAGAGACTTAAAATCCATCAAGTTTTCATAAAATATTGCTAGGGACTAGCAATAGTTCAGTGTGGGGGATTGATGAGTGCTCAAACACTCATTATTTTTGGTCAATTCTGAAACGCAAAACATCTGAAAACACGCAAAATCACATCAAAATGATGAAAATATCCAAGGATCGTGTTTTATGCGTCTCAAATGCAAAATGTTTAAAAACAAATGAAAAACGAGCAAAGTTTGCAGAATTGGCAGTTTCAGTCCCCCAACTTTCAAAGATTAGCAAAACTAGTCCCTATAGTTTGAAAATGTGGAGTTTTATCATTCAAGGTCCTTGGAATGTTTTAAGTTGTCAAAAGTGGCCCTTGAATGAAATTTTGGGAAAATGGCAAATAAGGTCCCTGAACTTTCAGAAATTGTCAAAAGTGGTCCTTGGATATTTAAAAAATGGAAAAATGGAATTTTGGTCCTTGTGTTATTAGAAGTTGGCAAGTTTGGTCTTCATGGTTACTTTAGGAAGCGTGCAAATTCAGTCCTTAACTTTTGGGAAATTGCACAATTGGTCCTTGTGTTATGATATAAACCAAACTGGTCCTCTTTGTTATTTAACTCAAAACAAACACAACCCAAGTCCATCCCACAATCACTGGCCCAATTACCCTTCCCCAGCCCATTACCCAAAATTATAATAAACCCCATGTTTTATAAACGTTTCTCCCAGTCAAACCTTTTGACTTCACCATCTTCTTCCCCCCCCCCCACGTGGGTCTGCAACCCAGTACCTCCACCATTCTTCCACCTCAGCCTCACCTCTCCATGTTCCCCCAATTCCCACAAACATCCAA